>JAGKTI010033855.1:0-11580 GCA_018397915.1 Birgus latro | reverse complement strand
GGTAAACTCTTCATTATCTGGTGTAATTCAACCAACCCCTACCCTGAAAAAAGCAAAATGCCAGGCACTGCACAAAAATCTCCCACTGGCTCAACATTAGGTGTCAAGCTGAATACTGTGTTACTATCCATCTCGACCCTCTATCCTGAAACCTTTCCCATGACAAAAAGATGAAAAATAAGTATAAAATACAATAATGATATAGTACAGTAATACAACGCCAGTTGGCTACCATGTACGAGCCGGTTAGTTGCCTCGCCATCGGATATTGCATAGAACCATCGGTTACTTTCCGTTCTAGCGCCGGACATTGCATAATTTTGCAGAATATTGCTTTAATACAGCCACTGTCAGATACTGTGACAATAGACAACTGAGAGTTTACAGTATATATATATTTTTTTTTATGCAAGGAAGAAGGAACCAAAGGCCACAGGCCTGCATACTGTTCCAAGAAAAAGCAAAAACAATACAAAATAGAGCCAAATTCAAGATCCGTTCAATTCGAGATGCCTGGACACACTGCGTTTGAAAGACTGGAGATCATAGGAAGTAGGAAATACAGACAGAGGAAGACAGTTCCAGAGTTGACCAGTTGCATAAATGAAGGACTGGGAGTGACGGTTAGCTCTTGCATTAGAGAGTTGGACAGAAAAGGGATGAGAGTTTGTTGCTAGACGGGTACTACGTGCCCGTCGTAGAGGTGGAGGGATGCAAGCAGACAGTTCAGAGGAACAGTGACCATTGAAGTAGCGATAGAAGAGAGATAAAGATGCAACAGAGCGGCGAAGAGACAAAGGTTGAAGGGAATCAGTAAGAGGAGGAGAGTTAATGAGACGAAAAGCCTTTGACTCCACCCTATTGAGAAGAGCTGCATGTGGGGAGCCTCCCCACACATGAGAGTTGTACTCCATACACGGGCGAATAAAACCCGTGTACAAGGTCAACAACTGTGCAGGGGTAAAGTAAGTTCGGAATACAGGTATACCCCAGTTTAACAATGCAATTGGTTAAGTACAAACTCACCGTTAGGTGGGGTATCGTATACCGGGGTAGATTTAATATACAGTACTGTATAAAGTAATGGGATGTGTTTTTCAGCCTTATGTTTTCCCCCCCAACCAAGTCCAAAACCTGCCCAAATGAGCAAAAAAAAAAGTTTAAAACCAGTCTAAATGGCCTAACAGCTATAAAAGAAGCCAACCTAAGCCTAACACCTGTAAATAACTAACTAAAACCAACAAATAAAATCTGAAAATCATCAAATATAAGTCTGCAAAAAATCAAGCTTAATAAACTGTACCAAAATGACAATGTTCACCCTACCTAGGGCTCAAACACATTAATGTAAGTCTAAAAACAGTTCATAAATCAACCTAAACCCACAATTTAGCCTAAAATATAATCGAAATCAGTAAAAAAAAAAAAATCAAAACATCATTAAACCGGGTTTGGGAATCGTTAGGTGGGGTATGGTGGTATCTCCACCCCCATCCTTAAGCCGGGGTATCGCATTTAGGGGTATCGTATATTGAGAGTAATCTCTCCACTATCCGTTGTAACAGAGCCAAAGGCATGACAGGAAAGTGGTCTTGTCCGGATAGTGGCCCTGAAGCTCCAGCACCAGTCATTCCTGACCCTAACCTAACCAAACCTAAATCAGAAAACCACCTACCTACCTCCCTACCGGACATGCATAGCACTTATTTAAGACCCCATTCACATAAATAATGGAAACAAAGCATGAATTAATTGAATTTTACCCAAAAAATGATTCTGAGGTAAGGCAGAGGTGTTCACAAGTTGACAGCATAGTGTACGTATTGGACATGGCAGTCACTAGGAAAATCACCCTTTCTCACATCTTATGCACTAAAATATGGGATACAAAGCATGAAATAAATAAAATTTTACCAGAAAATTATGACTTAGAGGTGAGTTGGGCAAATATGTTCACCAGCTGACTAGATCGTGAATGTATGTGAAAGACATGGTAATCACTGAGAAAATCACCTTTTTCACAGCCTGTGCACTCAAATATGGGACACAAAGCATGAAGTAAATAAAATGTAACCAGAAATACCAGAGGTGAGTTGGGCAAATATTTTCACCAGATGACTAGATAGTGAACATATGTAAGAGACATGGTAATCACTGAGAAAATCACCTCTTTCAAATATGGGACACAAAGCATGAAGTAAATAAAATGTAACCAGAGAATGAGGATTTGGAAGTGATTATGGAAAATATTTGGCAGCTGACAGTATGCTTACATGTCAGTGGTGGCTGTTTACCCCACCTCTAAAGCTCTGACAGTGGTGAAAATGCTCTTGAAGCATGTACAGTAATCCAGTGTTGAACTACACATAATCTTTAGCACTGTGAATTATGACTGTTTAAACAAAAACTCACAGCAGTTCAGAAACAACTGTCAGAGTGGCAGGAGGGGGAGACAGTGAGAATGGAATGTAAACAAGGCTGTTCGGTGCTGCGCGCCAAATTCAAACTTACGGGTTGAACAAATTCTATTTTTTCCATTCTTTTTGCAATTTTTTGGCATTTTTGGGTTTAAAACATCAGTCTACGATGTCCAAACAGTGGTGTAACCAGATAGTGGTCGTCCGGAAAGTAGAGAGATTACTGTATACCTGTATATACAGTATCCTTACGGGTACTTATCATAAGCATTGTACAGTAATTACATACAGCTATGCTATGTGAAGTCCCTGAAACTGAGTGATGTGTTCCATGTGTAAAAGATTACCACTTCATATTCGGTTACATCCAATTTCATATTACAGCAAAACCTCAATATAATGGACTAACAGACCGGAATTCGCTTTTATCGGACTTGAGGAGCAACCGGACTAAATTCCTATATTCTGGAAAAAGTCCGATAAAGCCAGAAGCAGTCCGGACTGCTTGACCACTTCAGCCATGTTCACCTCAATAAGGTAAGTAAAAGACATGTTTATCAGTGTATAGTACAGTATCATTATATATATTATACCATTTGATTAATGTAGTGAAGTTATTACATAGTACAGTACCGAAATGGTAGTCAAAACAGTTTAAAAACCGTTCATGAGATCCGGACTAATGTCTGATATACTGGAAAAAGTCCGGATTAGCAGGGAGAAGTCCGGATGTCGCTTTTATCGGAATTTCGCATTTTTGGAATGGTTTGGGCCCCAATTAGTCCATTATAGTGCGGTCTTACTGTACTTCCTTAGTATCCATAACAGCCCAAGGTACAAGAAGGTTCAGGGTTAGGGTACTGTAGTCCAGATAATTGAAGCCACATGCAATTCCATGTCTGGCAATGACTTCTATTTATCTAGCTATAGCTGGACTCCATAATCCTGTACGGGGTTATCATCTGTCTTTGGTTAGTTGTTTTATGGGAAGGGGCACTAACCCTCTATCAACCCACTTGCTGACACATAGGGAACATATATGGGTTGGTTATATGGTTACCACCCAGCACTGTAAAGGTTTCCTGACTTAAAGGAAACTATTAGATTTGTCACTCAATGTAAAGCTACCTGAAAAAGACTCAAGAGTCATAAAAAATGACAGGAAAGATGGCAGAAATAAATAGGGAGGAGGGCAGACATAGAAAGAGAATGATGAAGGTGAAAGAAGTAGGTGGCACTACATCAAGTGAGTAGATGATGGTCACCACCACCTACCACTGCAATGTTTTGATGATGGAAAATCTTTTGTTACCTCTTCAATATTTAAGGCTTCAAAAAAGTGCATTACTTTACATGAAGCTGTAAGGTGCACCTAAAATTATATACTCTGTAATGTTAAAATGCTAGTGTAATTTGATGATGATGATGTAATTTGCTTCAACCCAGGCCCTTCACTGAAAAACTTGACTATACAGTATTGTACCGAACAAATGGTGTGCTAGGTAACGTGTTCCCAACTTAATAGTTGTAGTAGCATTAAACCAACCCAGTCTGTTTGGATGAACAGACCCATCAACTGTAGGCAAGTAATCATTCCTGCAGGGCTGTCCTATGTAGTTAGCCAATGTTTCCTTGTGGTGGACTGCATCTCACGCAGGGAAGAGTGTAGAGGTGGGGTTCTGGGATTTTTTTTTTTTTTAATGCAAAGAAGAAGGGACTAAAGGCCAGGAACCCACAAACTGTTCCTTCCAAGGAAAAAACATAAACAATACAAAAGAGAGCCAAATTCAAGATCCGATAACTTTGAGAAGCCTGGACACACTGCGTTTGAAAGACTGGAAATCATAGGGCGTGGGAAATACAGACAGAGGGGGACAGTTCCAGAGCTGACCTGTTGCTTAAATGAAGGACTGGGAGTAACGATTAACTCTTGCATTAGAGAGTTGGACAGAAAAGGGATGAGAGTTTGTTGCTAGATGGGTGCTACGTGCCCGTCGTAGAGGTGGAGGGATGCAAGCAGACAGTTCAGAGGAGCGGCGACCATTGAAGTGGCGATAGAAAAGAGATAAAGGTGCAACAGTGCAGTGAAGAGACAGAGGTTGAAGGGAGTCAGTAAGAGGTGGAGAGTTAATAAGATGAAAAGCCTTTGACTCCACCCTATTGAGAAGAGCTGTATGTGGGGAGCCTCCTCACACATGAGAGTTGTACTCTACACAGGGGCGAATAAAACCTGTGTATAAAGTCAAAACTATGGAGGGGTAAAGAAGGTACGGAGTCGGCCTAGCACATCTAATCTCTTGTAAGCAGATTTTACAAGAGATGTACAGTAACATGATCTTTCCAAGATAAGCCGTGAGTGAATGAAACCCCAAGCATGCTCAAGGATGAGGCAGGATTGAGCTGAATATTATTAAACATTAGTGGGTACTCCTGTGGAAGATTTTGTCAGGTTGATAGGTGTAAGAACTGAGTCTTTGATGCATTAAAAACAACAAGATTATTTTTACCTCAGTCAGAGATATCAGCCAAGTCAGACATTAGGTGTGCCATAGCCTCATTCCTTTTTTGTTGAAGTAACTGCTGAGATGGACATTGCGGGAACCGAATGAAATGGTGAAGGGTGGAATCATCAGCATATGAGTGGATAGGGTTAGATGTACAGCTTAGAAGGTCATTGATGAATAAAAGGAAGAGAGATGGTGATAGGACAGAGCTCTGAGGAACACCACTGTTGATAGATCTAGGAGAAGAACAATGGCCATCTACAACAGCGGCTATAGAATGACCAGAAAGGAAGCTACAGATGAAGGCACAGATAGAAGGATAGAAACCGTAAGAGAGCAGTTTGGAAATTAAAGATTTATGCAAGACTCGACTGAAAGCCTTTGAGATGTCAAGTGCAATGGCAAAGCTTTTGCCAAAGTCCCGAAAGGAGGATGACCAGGAGTCTGAAAGGTAGGTGAGAAGACTGCCAATGGAACGTCCCTGATGGAACCCATACTGACGATCAGAAAGCAGGTTGTGATAGGAAAGATGCCTTAAAATTTTTATGTTGCGAATTGACTCAAAAACTTTTGAGACACAGGATGTTAAAGCAATTGGAAGACAGTTAGAGGACTGGGAATGGTCACCCTTCTTTGGGACTGGCTGAATGAGAACAAATTTCCAGCAAGAAGGAAAGGTACAAGTTGATAGACAAAGGTGAAAGAGTTTACCTAGGCAGGGAGTAAGCACAGAAGCATAGTTCTTGAGGACAATGGGAGGGACTCCATCAGGCCCATATGCCTTGTTAGTATTGAGGCCAGTGATGGCAGAAAATACATCAACTGAAGAAATTTTAATGTTAGCCATGAGGAAGTTAGAGAGGGGAAGTGATGGAGGAACAGCACTAGAATCATCTAAGGTGGAACTGGAGGAGAAAGTCTGAGTGAAGAGATCTGCTTTATCAGTCATTAGAAGAAATAGCTACAGAGCCATCAGAGTAGAAAAGAGGAGGGAAGGATGATGAGGTAAAGTTGTAAGAAAGGTTTTTGGCAAGGTGCCAAAAGGAGTGGGAAGAGTTCACAGTGGAGAGCTGAGAGCATGTAGTTCAGATGAAATTATTTTAGCAGAGCGAAGAACAGACTTAGCACAATTCCGGGCAGAAACATAAAAAAAATTGCTTCAGGGGTGGGTTGGCCCTGGTACCTTTTATAGGCCCTCTCCTTGTTGTGGATAGCGTTAGAACAAGCATGATTAAACCAAGGTTGTCTAGCATTATTCAAAGGATATGAGAATGGAACGTATGCTTCTATGCCCGAGAGAATAACCTTCGTAATGCACAAGGCACACTCAGATGGCTCCCGGCCACGGAAGCAATAATCATTCCAGGGAAAATCAAAGAAGTACTGCCTGAGGGCCTCCCAATCCACAGATCCAAAGTGCCACAATTGACGTTTCTTTGGAGAGTCCACAGGCTGTCCCTGAGCGACAGAACAGGTTGAGGTAAATGGTTGTGATCGGAGGAGCCCAACGGAAAGGAAAGATTAACAGTGTAAGCAGAAGGATTAGTTGTAAGGAAGAGGTCAGGTATGTTGGAGCTCTCTCCAAGGTGGTCAGGGATACGGATAAGGTGCTGTACAAGCTGCTGTAGGTCATTAAAGATAGAAAAGATGTAGGCTTGTTCACCAGGTGGATCAGTGAAAAGAGAGGAGAGCCAAAGGTGGTGGTGAACACTGAAATAGGAGAAATGGACAGAATGTGTTCCATCATAAAAGTAAGATGGTCCAAGAATTTTTCATAGTCAGTAGAATTAGGGGATAGGTAAACAGCACAGATATATTAAGTCAGAGAATGACAGAAAAGCCGAAGCCAGAGAGTAGAGAATTCAGAAGAATCAAGTTCATGAGCACGAGAGCAAGATAAGTCACTGCATACATATACACAACAACCACCTTTGGCTTTGAAATGAGTATAGAGAAAGTGGAAAGATACTGAAAAGGGTTTGCTGTCAGTTGCCTCAGACAGCTGAGTCTCAGTTAGGAAGAAAAGGTGAGGTGCAGAGGAGGAGAGGTGGAGATCAACAGAGCAAAAGTTAGAGGAAAGGCCACAAATGTTGCAGAAATGAAGAAGTGAGTCAGACAATGGTTCCAGGCACCTTGTTGAGTTGTCACTGGGAGAGGGGCAGATGGTGGGGGCATTTAAGGCCCCCCCCCCTCCCCTGGGGACTCCGAGTCTTGGTTATTGGTCACCATTTTTCATTTCAAATATTGAAAAGGAAGTGTAGTGTGTACTGTGCATATGGTTTGGTGCTGACAGTTTGAGAAACTTGTATTGGAGAGCTTGCTAGCCTACTCCCTGTGTTACTGAGACACTGAAAAAGTTCAGCAAAGGGGAATGGTCAGGAACTAGTCCTGAGGGCTGATGAAATGGGAGCTCCAGCTCTCCCTGTCATCAGCTTTCCATCCACCTTGGGAATACTGCCCTGCTTGACTGGTGCTACAGTCTACTCCTCAGAGGACACTACATTTCTGTCTCTCCATCCAGTTAACAGGGGTACCACAGAAGGCTCCACATCACCTTATTATATATACTACCTAATATTGTAAATGATTTCTTGGTTACAGGAAACCATTAGGCTTATCACCCAATGTAGAGTCACCTAAGGACCAACTAGGCAGCACTGCATCAACTAAGTGGATGATGGTTCCACAACCTTAACTTAACAGTTATTATATGATGCTCAACAAACCAGCATCTTCGAGGATTGTCGGACCGCATGGCTGGGTACCAGGTATAGTCATACACCAGCTCTCTCTCCTGCACTGTCACTGCTGCATGTTCATACTGCTCTGCCTCACTGGTGAACCATGCCTCATCTGTCATAACAAAAACCACTGTTAGTTCTCTAAGCTTAGGTCATGTATCCATAGGAGTCATATTAAAGTTGCTGCAAAAATTCCTTAATTCTTTTCATCCAACATCTATCACATATGAGATATCTAGTTCAACGGACTATTAAGCTTTGATGCCTTATACCTTATAGTTTCCTTCACTATCAACTTTCCATCCATTCATCCATCATCCAATCCTATGCTGCCCCAGGAGCGTAGGAACCCGGGACTAGACAAGTTGGTCCTGACATTTAAGATGAGAGTGACCAGCCTCACTCATCCCTGAGTGATCAATAAACCCCAACCACCCCCTGGATATAAACCTTCGCCGGTTCAGTCCGACTGGAGCGCCTTAATTACCCACTAAACCACCAGGTGCCAAAATTTGGTTATATGGTTACCACCCAGTATAGTAAATGGTTTCCTGGTGTACAGGAAACCATTTGGCTTGTCACTGAGTGCACAGTCACCCACAGGCAGAAGGAAGAGGAAAGAATGAGAGAAAGAAAGACAGAAGAGGGTGTGTAAAGTCACCCGCAAGCAGAAGGATGAGGAAAGAATGAAAGAAAGGACGACAGAAGTGGGTGGAAGAAATGAAGGATGGAGGAGGGGAAAGGCCGGACACTTGAGAGCAGCACTACATCAAGTGAGTAGATGCTGAGTGCACCCACCTACCACTAATCAACTTTCATCATTCCCAATACACAGGCTATGGAGTGTTAGTGCTAAGTCACGAGTGATGATGTCATCGGAAGGTTCCTATGGTATGCAACCGGGAGCCTTGGCAGTTCACGTCGTGAAGGCAGCCGGTGAGTGTGGTTTGCCTAGTTCCTACACTAGTAGCAGAGCGTAGTTGCGAGAATGGTGTCGTGTTCGACCAAGTGGCCTCCAAAACTCGAAAATGATTCTACATATGAGAGCTGGAAAAAAGACATTGGCATTTGGTGCGAACTAACGGACCTAGCAACAGAAAAACAAGCCTTAGCTATTCACCTATCATTGTCTGGAAGAGCGAGGGTGGTGTCTTTGCAGATTGAAACAGATGTTCTGAAGCAGAAGGATGGTGTTCAGACCCTGCTGAAAAACTCAGACGGTTTATTTCTCGTGGACAAAGGACGTCGACAGTTTGCAGCGTTTTATGAGCTATACAACTTCAGAAGAGCCAGTGATATGAACATTCGGGAGTTCGTGACAGAATTTAAGCATGTTTATTTCAAATTTACCAAGCAGGACATGGAACTGCCAAATTCTGTGATGGGTTTTATGCTCTTAGCTGCATGCAAACTTTCAGACAGTGAACGACAACTAGTGATGTCCGTGATAACTGAGGTGACATACGAAAATACAGTAAAACCTCGATATAACGGACTTCAGTAGACCGGAATTCGCTTTTATCGGACTCGAGGAGCTACCGGACTAAACTCCTATATATCGGAAAAAGTCCGATAAAGCCAGAAAGCAGTCCGGACTGCTTGACAACTTCAGCTATATTCACCACAAAAAGACAAGTAAAAGACATTTTTCAGTGCACAGTACAGTATTATTATACCATTTGATTAATGTAGTGAAGGTATAACACAGTACAATACTGCAATGGTGGTGAAAACCACTGATGCAATCCGGACTATCTATCTATCTATCTATCGCCAGACGCCTCAATCCCGAATGGGGTGGCCACAAACAAATCGCCTCCATGTCACTCTGTCCCCTGCCATTTCACTACCACGCTCCCAACTCACACCCCCCTCTCTCATATACCTCTCCACTCCATCCCTCCATCTCATCCTCGGCCTCCCCCTCCCTCTCGCCCCCTCCACCTCACTCACATACACTCTCCTCGTCAATCTTTCACTCTCCATCCTCTCCACATGCTCAAACTTGTCTGATATATCGGAAAAAGTCCGGATTAAGAGAGGTAAGTCCGGATGTCGCTTTTATTGGAATTTTGCATATTTCGGACTGGCCTGAGCCCCAATTAGTCCGTTATAGTGAGGTCTTACTGTATGAAATCTGCCCTGAATCGTATTTTTGCTGGTGAAATTGGCAGGCAGAACGAGGCATCGGTGTCCGCCCGGGAGGTGAAAGACGAACCAGTATTTTGGAGTGACGAAGTTGAGGGTGACAAAATGCTTTATGCTAGAGGTACTCGACGAGGACGGAGAATGTTGCGGGGTGGTGCAATACATGACTGATGTCAGGGTAGTGGCCGATGTTCAACCGTATCTGCTAGAATTCCCCAACGATCATCCACCGGCAGGAGGCAGAACCCACTTGGGCCTGACGGAAAGGTATCGAGGTGTTTCGTATGTGATTCTAGATTTCATTGGGCACGTGACTGTCCGGATGCATACGAAAATGACGGCAGTCGAGAAGAGAATTCTGAAACAGTGCATCTGTCGTTATTTATGGGCTATGCAGATGATGATGCTAGTAGAGGTAAGTCACAGACTCTAGTAGAAGAATCTAAGGGATGTGCTCTTCTAGACACAGAGTGTTCTACAACTGTATGTGGAGTTGAATGGATCAATTGCTATCTAAGTGAGCTCACTGATTATAAACGTGATGCTGTAAGAGAAGAAGCGTCATCCTCAACGTTTACTTTTGCTGATGGTGTCACAGTTTCTTCCCTCAAACGTGTTACTCTGCCCTGCTACATTGGAAACATGCATGCTACCATCGTGACTGATGTTGTGGACAGCAATATTCCCTTGCTGTTGAGTAGACGTTCCATGAAAAAAGCAAAAATGTTGATTAACCTTGGAACTGACTGGGTCAAAATTTGTGGAACTATCATTGATTTAAAGTCTTGATCTTCAGGCCATTACTTACTTCCAATTTCCTTATGACTAGATCGTGAATTTTGTGAAACAATCATGTTGGCAAATGAGGCATCCGAAAAGCACTCTATATGACAGTCCTCGATCGGCCCCATTCTTGGAATGTATACCTTCATGTTGTCAGTCTTCACCCTTGAGATCACCTTATTGAGTCTAAGCAAATCCGCTACGGTAGCTCGGTTCCTATTCACACTCAACTCACACACATCAAAGGCAATATCTGGCCGAGTGTATGTGGCAATCCAATTGAGCTGCCCAATTAATGCTCGGTACTCCATTTTCTCAGACTCGGACAGCTCCCCTGATTTTACTGCTGCACGATGTTTACTCAACGTGACTGGTTTCAAGGATGAAGCATACTGGAATTGGTCGAGCGTTATGCTGCCATCAATGGCTTGTCACTGAGTGCAGAGTCACCCACAGGCAGAAGGAAGAGGAAAGAATGAGAGAAAGAAAGACAGAATAGGGTGTGTAAAGTCACCCGCAAGCAGAAGGATGAGGAAAGAATGAAAGAAAGGAAGACAGAAGTGGATGGAAGAAATGAAGGATGGAGGAGGGGAAAGGGCGGACACTCGAGAGCAGCACTACATCAAGTGAGTAGATGCTGAGTGCACCCACCTACCACTAATCAACTTTCACCATTCCCAATACACAGGCTATGGAGGATCCAGAAATAGCAAAACATCTAAGAGTGACCACACCACTAGTAAACCAAGAGAGATGGGCCTGATATGCATTTGCTAACTAGTTTCAGGCCTTCAAAATTCTCATCTCCAATTATTTACATCATAAACAATTTACTGTAATGTACACACGAGGAATGACTTACGAAAGCAAGAGATATGAACTTCAGAGCCAAACAAACCTCTCAGAATGAAAAGAAATCTTATTACGATGATGGACATTGAAAGTGTGTGTGTGTGTGTGTGTGTGTGTGTGTGTGTGTGTGTGTGT
>JAGKTI010033853.1:0-11580 GCA_018397915.1 Birgus latro | reverse complement strand
CCCTTGAGCAAGGGGATGGGTGTGTGCCCTTAGATCGGACTATATGAGCTCTTAGCTCCCTTCCGGGAGGGTAAAAGCTGAAGATCACGACCATCACGTGATCCTGACCGACCCGGTGAATTACACACACACACACACACACACACACACACACACACACACACACACAAATAAAAAAAACTAAAAAAAAACTTCACGCTGCACATGTTGAAATTAATAAGAACTGTCAAATACAAGAATTCTGCGATTACAGACAGAAGAAAACATTTTAAGAAATCAATTTTCTCCCGTATGACGTCGAAACATTGAGACGTCTATCGAGGAAATATATGATGCATTGCATTTTCTTCATCAAATACACTGTCAAGGCACACACGAAGCCTGCAAGCGCTGACGTGAGTTCTGCATATTGCCGAGTGACAGAAAGATTCATGTTAACCAGTTGGTGGCTTTACTAGCCGGGGTAGCATCTTCTGACATCTAACTGGCTTATTTGTACAATCTGTTTCCCATACCGTTGAAATTACTGGTGTCAGAACAAGGACTCCGCAATCGGGCCGGGCGCACAGAGCAGGTGATTACATGCGGTGACTCAGCCCTGCCCTGTCCATTACTACACTCACCCTCCGGCACTTAAAACTACTTAATGCTGAGCCGATGATTCCAAAATAACAGCAGTGATCAGAAAGCTAGACTTATGCTAAGCAAGAAAAATAAGAACTACATGCCCTTAGTTCTCTTGCTTAACAGAATCGTAATATTGCTTATAATGGATTCAGATATGAGCTAAGTGAAGAGTCATATTACAATTGCAAGGGTTATCAAGTATGACTTCAGATTGCTGACTCAATCACTGGAGGCCTCGAATTTATAAGCACTAATTGTACACATGTACCAAGGCGAGGCCAAACTACTATCCCCACATCTACAAGCACAATCTCAAAACACGCACCCTCTATGTTTCTTACTCTTAAATTCTTACATGACTTTTCATTATTCATTCAGGGTCTCCAGTGAGTGAAACACCACCGTAACATCAATTCGCTAAAACCAGGGGCTTGTAGTATCATGTTTCATATCCTGATTATGAACTGGCTCCATAGGTTACATTATAAAGGCGCCCCACACACGCAGATCCTACACACAGACCAGCCCTTCACCTCCAGGGACCCCAGTCAGCCGCGGGGGCCCTCATGCCCTGGAGATCGCGGCAGCAGTGATTAATCCCTCGCCCGCCGCCTGACTGTGGGAGGGCAGGAGCCACGAACCTCAAAATTCTTGTTCATGCAGGTTCGCCATCGCCACTGAGTGCTCCTGCCCGCCTCGCTATTACCAACACCAGTCATGATTTTCCGACCCAGAGTAAAAATATAGACCATTCAGAGAAACTATTAGCGAGAATTCAGGGGTGAAAACAAAAGGACTAGACGGCATCAAAAAGCTAAAACAAACTCCAGATTATTGAGCTCCAAAAACGTGGAGGATTTTACCCAAGGGAGGGGCTGGTGCCTACCTATCTCCTGCAGAGGCCACCAATTATTTTCTGTCGTGGGGAGAACTCGCTAAGCTGTTTTCGCGTCATTAACTGTGTTTGGGGCAGCGG
Organism: Birgus latro; assembly: GCA_018397915.1. Lineage (NCBI taxonomy): Eukaryota > Metazoa > Arthropoda > Malacostraca > Decapoda > Coenobitidae > Birgus > Birgus latro. The sequence continues at coordinate 9,977 of JAGKTI010033853.1, read as the reverse complement.
CCACGTCTTATGGAATATAATGACGGGTTACCTGGGTCGTCGGGCGTCGTGATAGAGCTTGACAAGAACTCTGTAAACCGTGCAAGTCTTAAAGTTGTATTATTTAACAAGACACTTCTAGCCTACAATATTAATTCTTGCAACATATATGTGAATGGGTCAGAAGGAAAGTATGAACTCTAAAGGAAAAAATAATTATAAACACTGAACTATGTGGGAAACTCGGGTAGCTCAAACAAACTACATACATTTTTTATTTTTCTCTCCACCAGGGTAGTAATTATGGACTAGAAGCACAAAGATACCCAGACAAAAGGTAGAAGGACACAGAACAGTCCGTCCCGTCACGAAGAAGGATAAATTGTTACCATACAGTACTCTTTCAAAACCAAGTAGTGCCGTCATGCTCCATAATTAGAGGTACAACCCCCACCACCCTCCATCCTCCACGTCCCCACCCCTACAAATCCCCCAACTCCCCGTTCCTCCCCTCCCCCTAGACCACACCCCCACCTTCCCTGCCCACCCACCCCTACCATACCTCCTCCACCCAGCTCCTCTTTCCCCCCTCCCCCACCTCTCCCATCGTTCCCACCCACCCACCACCTCATAAACCCGCATTGTGCTCAGGAGTCGTATTTATGAAGCACTGATAGCTGTACGAGTGAAAATTAGAGCAAAATCAAGAAATCTTATTATACACAGCTTACCCATCTTGTGACGTACTGTATTTTTCATCCTATTCCTACTATCTCCTGGTAAGATTTTTTTTTCTTTTCAGCGACGCAAAGACTTTTTAAAACCATAAGGATCTGAGATAACCTTCATTAATCCCTCTACTATTACAGGTCCTACCAAACCTTAATAAGATCGTCTGGTGGTTGACTCAGTAAAATGAAACATACGTCATCATGGTGGAAAGGTTACGTATAGGACAGTTTATAAATATCGGCTACAGACTGCAGGTTTCTTCTCCCTACACCCCACTTCCTCGTAGCTCATTAGCCCCTCCGCCATCACCCCACTTTTCTTCATAACATTCCTCCTCATCTCTCCATTAGTTCCACCACCACCCAACTTTTCATAACATTTCCCATCACTCCATTAGCTTCTCCACCACTACGTTTTTCTTAGCTACATTCCCTCTCATCTCTCCTCCATCACTCCATTTTCTTTCGGAACAATCCTTTTCATCTCTCCATTAGTCTCTCCACCACCCTGCTTTTCATAATATTCCTCATCACTCCATTAGTTCCCACCACCTCCCCATCTTCCTTGAAAGCTTCCCTCCCAGCCTCTACATTAGTTGATCTACCGCACTACTCTTCTTCATAACTTTCCTCCCCTATCTCCCCATTTGCTCTTAACCACCCCTATTTCCTTCATGACATTCCTTTCTATTTCTCCATTAACCCCTCCACCACCACCCCATTTCCTTCACAACACTCCTCATCTCTCCATTAACCCTTCACCACCCCAATATCTTTCATGACATTCCTCCTCACTTATCCATTATCCCTTCACCACTCCAATTTCCTTCATAACATTCCTTCTCGTCCCTCTAGGCTCATCTGACGGACGGGGACCTATAAACCTTACATGGGATCCGAACCAGGGGTCGCTATGATGTCTGGTTATCTTACGGCCACATTATCCAGCTACTGGGTAGAATCTAAAGTGCTTAAAATCAGAAAAAAAAGAAAAAAAAGAAAAAGGGATGCATCAAGGAATGAACGTCACCAAGCATCCCCCCAACATTTAACCTTTTCAGGCCAAGAAAGTATTTTCAATTTTATATACCAGACGATTTTGTTCAGCTAACCTCTCGTGTTCAAGGGACTCATGAGGGCTGAATCTAACCCCTCCAGTTCGAAAAGTTCCTACTAAGCTGAATAAATTCGTCGGGGAGAGCAATAATAAAACAAGAAATAAGTCATCTGATCGGAAGGGTAAATGGCACAGCACTTTACACTTATTCTGAGCCTGTGTTGGTCTGATCGCCGGGAGCCGTGATCATAAGCAATTGGTCACGATACTTATTAAATAGGGCTGAATTCTCGTTGGATTGCGGATCTTTCCTAACACCTCTTCCTTGGCGAGTAATTTTTTGGTTTATTGCACCTTATTACCCTCCTGAATTACACTGATGCACACTCTGTCGACGTGAAAAGGATATAAATACAAGCAGAAAAATATCAGTTTAATATCAAAGTAACAATATCCAAATAAAAATAAAATCGCCATGAAAGAAGAGCTACGAAAACTCCTACGGCTGCCAGACAACGGTAAATGACGCAAAAAAATAATATCAAATGTAACATGAAAAATAAATCGTTTAGAAAGATGAGCCACGAAATCTCCCTTGCGAACTAAAATACGGTTCATAAGCTGGTCAGTGTTCCGAGGTTTCTCCTGCATAATTACCCGATTAAAATTTCAGATGTTGCTGATGTTAGTGCCGGGTTCTGTATTTGGTGAAGGGAGTCAACACGCCGTCCCCACCCTGACAGTTATATAAGCCTGGCCAAGCTGGAGCACTCTGGTTTTGAGGTCGAATTTTTAAACGTAGAGAGAGAAGCGTCTAAAACTTCCTCATCGATTTTTTTTATACAATATTATTCCTTCTCAACGATTTTCTTTTTTCATTTTATACATCATTATTATTTAATGTGTTACTGGAAGCTAAAGCAGTCTGGTTATGACAGAGAAGCTTCGTGGTACCTCTCCCTCAGCGATTTATTTTTTATTAATCATTTTTCATTGGTGTGACACTTGAAGCTGGAGCACTCTGGTTATGACACAGGGAATCTTCGTAGCACCTCTTCCTTGGCGACTTGCTTTTGCGCATTGTGCCTTATTCTTTTTGTGGGTTATTGGAAGTTCGATCACTCTGGTTTGGGGGTAGAATCTTAAATGACACAGGGAGGCTTCGTTCAACCATTCCCTTTGCGATTTATTTTTTTACACTGCGTCTCACTAATTTCTTGTATGTAACTGGAGTACTTTGATTTTTAGGTCGATTTCTATACGACACAGAGAGGCTCCGTAACACCTCTTCCTTAGCAATTTAATTTTGCTTCTTACTTTTATTATTTTCTTTTATGTTTTTTATATCACCTTATTTCCATATACAAGAGGACAGGTATAGGTAACGCGCAGAACAAGTGGCTAAAAAGAGAGGTGTTAAGAATCTAAGTTAGTGATACATGAGGATTCTGGAGTGTAACGTGCAAAATAAATCGCTGCGGAAGAGGTGTTAACGAAATATCACAAAGCCACTTAGAATTCGACCCTCGGAGTTTGCGAAGAAAAGCTGACACAACACTGTATAAAAATTCAATAAAAAATCCCGTAATCGCGTGGCTTCTTTTCAAAATCATCTCCCATAATAGCGGTAGAGGAGAGGCCCCCGCGGCGACCCTCCATTACCTGAGAATGATCGTGTTCGAACATTGAATTTTGACCACAAAGAAATTTTTTCCCAATTATGCAGGCGAACAGACGATTAATCACGCTCAGGGCGGCGCAGTGATGCCATTTATAAGGACATGCCGCAGCAGCAGCACCGCCGCCGCTGCTCACTGCCGGGGGAATTTAATGACCACTTCTGCCTTCCATTAATATCGAGGCGACTGTGTGGGTGTCATAATATCATTCAGACCATTTTCCCCGCAGGGAGGTGGTGGTGGTGGTCAGGTGGTTGGAGAAATGAACTACTGCTGAAAAGATGTGAGGTCGATCCCAGGGCGGGGCAAGGAAAAGTCTTACTGGTGAATTTGGGGCAAGGAAAAGTCTCACTGCCGAATTCAGCTGAAACAGACTTTACGGGTAACTCACGACACTCACAGCCATGCTATATAAAACACTCCGGATTAAGATAACCCTAACATCCATGCACTTCGACGGTGGGTATTAGTGCCGAAGAAAGTTTGTAGCACACAGGACTGCTGGGTCTCGGGAAACGACGCATCAGGTCTATGCTCAGTCAAAATCACACACACACACACACACACACACACACACACACACACACACAAAATGGAGGGAGGAGGACACCGCAGCTTCCCGCCACCCCACGGTCATTTTCTTGGGCAGCGGATGCTCTGGTTTTTATCGCGAGGAACCGGTCGAAATTTTCAGGTGAAACTGGACCCAAGAGCCCGATTCTTCATTACCTGCATCTTACATTTGGCGTCTAAGTGTGCTCCCGTTTTATCGCTCACTGTTCTCGATGCTTATTCTCTCTCCATTAACCCCGCCACAATGATGACGTATTTTTTTTATCCGGTTACCAAGAGGCGTAATATTGTCATTAACCTCTTAATTACAATGGCATTTTTATTCTAATCATGCTACCACGAGACATCGTACTCTGTTAACCCCTTCACTACGATGACGTATTTTTAATCAGGCTATCTAGAGACGCATTATTCTCCATTATATCTTTCACTGCGATGACGTACTCATTTTAAGTGAGGTACTAAGAGGCGTATTATTCTCCATAAGCCCTTTCACTTCGTTGCCGTATTTTTCATTTTAACCAGATTACCAGGAGTAGTGTTAATATATTTGGGAATAATCTCTAGTTGTACTCGTAATACCAGTTGCAACTCCAGGCTCATCTGAATGTGAACCCGGTGGACTGCGGGTCAAAACTGCCCGCCTTCCCTCGTCCACCATCCTCCTTTCCGGGGACTGAGGGAAGTTTGCATAATAAGGTAGCTCCACCACATGTTCATATCGGTGCCTCCACTCGAAGGCGTCTCTCTCCAGTATCTCGCTAGTAGTAAATGAGTTAATGAAGGCAGCATCTAGCTCCTGTGGTCCGAAAAGTCTCTCCTGAAGAAAATAAAACCCTCTGAACATGGCAAACTCAACATAAAAAAGGTGCCATCGAACTGAAGTGGTTAAATTCAAAACTGCATGGCTAGAATACACACATTTACAGCTGTATTTTAAATGGACTAAAAAACTTCGTAACACCTTTTCCTTAACGATTTGCTATGCACATTTCATCTCAGTATCGTTTTGCATGCTACAGATGCAAACCATGTCAATTTTTAAGATGATATAGACAGCATGCAAAATAAAGCTAGTTTAATATGAAAAAAAAAAAAAAACTGCTTTGTAGGAGATGCTACGAAGCCTCCTATCCCATTAAAAAAAAAAAAAAAAAGGCCTTAATAAATAAAGAGCTTTCGTGTTATTTAAAGAAAATCATATGCATGTAGTTTAACATTCTGCTGCAGGGGCAAGAATTCCGAATCAATCCATTTTTCTTTACAGGAGCAGGTTGGAAACAGGTATTTTGGCCCATGGAAAAAAAAAAAAAAAGGTGAACTAAGAACATCCACGGCCACAAATATCGAAATTGCTGAGAATTATAGCTGTTATTAACGTGTTCAGCAGAAAATGTAAGGTAATGTGAGAGCAAATTACACATAGCAGACAATGACTAAGGTTTCTGTAGACTCGGAGCAAAACTTTCCACTACAAGGATCTTTTCTCAGTATTTTCTTGCCGGTGACTGTGGTAGGTTGGAGGCAATCACGATCCACTTACTCGATGTACCACTGCCTTCAGGTGACCCTTCATGGAGTGACAGGCCAGGAAACTGCTTAATTCGTTGGGTGGTAACCATAAAACCAAATGATGCCTGTGGTCTAGTGAGTTTCGGCGCTCTAACTGGATAAGGCCGGCAAAGGTTTAAATACGAGGGTGTTTAGGGCTTGTTATTCTCCTAACGTCACTCTGGAGCTAGTGAGGCTGGTCCCCAACGCCTTAAATGTCAGGCCTGAATAGCCTTGCCCCGGGTTCCTTTGTTACTATTTGGGCAAAATAGAACTGCATGGTGGATGGATGGATGAAGTCTTCCCGGTTAACTCCTTCTCTGCGATGGCGTCATATTTATTATTATTATTATTATTATTATTATTATTATTATTATTATTCAGGAGTAGTAGTAGTAGTACTAGTTGTTGTTGTTGTTGTTGTTGTTGTTGTTGTAAAAGTAGTAGTAGTAGTAGTGGTAGTAGCAGTATCATCATCATCACCACCTTCACCCTCATCATTTTCGTCAGGCGTCATCGCAATCTGGTTAGTGACGAGGAAAACATCAGGCTATGTTCTCCCCTGCCAGTGATTAAAACGGAGAGTATATACGATTGCACTATGCTTGCACTTCCTACATTCCTCATCATCACCAAACCAGGTAACGGGATCAGATCGCCTGGGGGTCGCATTTATAAAAGACGCTTAGCAACTTTTACGATCAGAAGTCACCATAAAAGACAACTATCACCATTAATCGTCTGTTTTACTTATACTTCCACTTCTATATTAACTCGGATTTGATTATGAAGTTTTTGGTAGCAGTGTGAGTGAGGACAGATGTATACGTAGCATGATACACAACTCAGGCTTAGGACAGTTTATGAATACGGGATGAGGCCACAGAGAACTGGGGTCGTCCAGTTAGAAATCCGTCACCCATCTTGTTACCGACCAGAGACCGTATTTATAAACTCTATTAAGCTTACCTTGCTGTGAATAAGACTGTTCTATTTACGTTTGCCTTCACTCACATGGCTTCCAAAAATTTCACAGTTAAATCAAAGTCAAAATTAAATGTGAAAGTGCGTGAAAAATGAAACGATTTGTGGTAAGAGTCTAATGTTGCTTATAATTCTGTATATGGAAAAATTAGGTTAAGATTCTTTATCAATACGACCCCAGATTTCAGAATATTAAGCGATACCAGTAAAAAGGAAAATGGTGTATCCTTTATTACTGGGCGTATCCCGTTCAATAATAAAGCGAGAGGGGGAAAAATATGTGCTCTTTTCCCCTACAGTACTTTTATTATTCATTATACTACGAAAATGTATTAAAAATTTTGATATGTCTTCCTCCAGGCTATTTTGATTTTCTTGGAAGGAACTCTCGTATGCAGGGGGTTACCGTAGGCTGTATATATTTAACTCCACAGTTCAGTATCTTACTTCTAACTTAAATAAAATCGTCTGAAGGTAGGGATCATAATATATATCGGAGGTAAAGAGTAAGTGTTATATATTCATGACAAAGTACGTATATTACAACGGAAGAAAAAACGTGCTATATACTCATGACAAAGGGCTTATGAAAAGAATACGTGCGGTATACCCATTAAAAATACTTACACTAAGGAACACGTACAACATTCAAAAGTACTTACACAACACATCCTATAGACCCATTAAAAACTACTTTTATTAAAGAAAGCATAGAATTTATTTTTTTTTTTTATTGCAGAGACGAAAAAGTAAGATCAAAAGATTGCCAAGTTGTTCTTTGCTAAAACATTAACCCTTGCCGAGCTGCAAATGAGGCACACTGAAGGTCTGCATGGGCCAATCTACAAGCCTCATATAATACATAATTTACACTGGTTATAAAACAATGACTCAGGGGAGGTAAACTACCTTACAATGAATCAACTCGGCATGGGTGAAAAGCCTATCTATTAAAAAATATGTCCTACGTACCTACCCATTGAACGGTTCTAACATTATAAAGTACGTGCTATACAGTTAAACACGTACTTATATTAAAGATAAAACTAACAATATACTCATGAAATAATACTTGTACTTTTGAATTGACAGTAGAGACGTAAATCATAGTCTGGAATTCCTCTCATCCCTAGTGATACATTCAATCATCCTCAAATTTGGGAAGCCACCACCACTACAACCACCACCACCAAAACCACTACCCATGAAGGGCAAGGAATGCAGTTGAGAAGTGGCACGACCCTGAAGCTGACTAGACCTGGAACAGACCCGGTGAGATGGCAAGACCCAAGCTGGAAAAGTGTTAGCGGGGTCCATAAGCCGGTAAGAGTTAGCAATACCTATGAAGTTGGCAATACCCGGAAGATGGAAAGACCGGGGAGCTCGGAAGACAGCGAGACGAGTGAGAGAAGAAAGGGACACGTGGGAGAAACTAGCAATATCATTAAAACATCAGCTTCTGCAACAAGAGGTGTGGTAGAAGAGGGAGGGAGGGAACGCGAGAAGGATGGAGCAGACGGGAGGGAGGGGAGGAAAGGAGGTAAACAGAGGGGAAAGGATGGAACTATAGGAGAGGAAGGTAATGAGAGGGGAGGCGGGTAAGGAAAGAGGATGAGGGATAAAGAGTGGGAAAGGGAGGACAAGAGAAAGGAGAGAGGGACTGAATCGGTTGGAAAGGGAAGGAGACGGAAGTTAAGGGATCATTATAGCATCAAAATAGTAGGAGCAGGGAAGTAAGAGAAAGGGATGGGAGGGAGAAAAAGCGATGTCAGGGGAAGGAAGGAAGGAAAAGACCTGGGGGAGGGAGAAAATTAGTGAGGAATGGAAGGGAAGGATTGGGAGAAAGAGAGTACAGGTAATGAAAAGGGAACAGGAAAGAAATGATAGAAGGAAAGGACACGGGAAAGAAAGTATACTGGGAGGAAACGGCAGGGAGGGTAAAGGAAGAAGTGAAGGAGAGAAGAGAAAAAAGGTGAAGGATGGAAAGAGTCAGGGGAAGGAAAGACCGGGAGAAAGAGGAGGAGGGAAGGGAGAAACGGACGGGAAGGAAAAGAGAGAAGGAATGGGGAAAGTGAGGGAAGGAATGAGGTGAAGAGAGGAAAAGAGTTAAATAGGGGAAGAAGCGGAGAAGAAGTGTAAAAGGAGGAGGGAGAAAAGGAGAGAAAGAGGTTGGTGGACGATAACGCAATTATTCGTCTTCCTCTCTCTATCTCTCACAGTCTTACATCACGGGGGGTGGAGTGGCAAGCATCAGACACAGAAACAGGCTTCAACCTCACCTATCAGTATGCCGACCGCGTCAGTAATTGGACCATTCCAGATTAAGCTTAATATGATCCCCCTCGCTAGCCCATGATTTATCGATCACTCTGGACCCGTCGGGCCACATACAGACGGCGGCATTACCAAGGACCACTGCGGTGCCTCTCCCGGGAGCTTAATACAATGCCCAGGGTATACAGTATAAAATAACGATCGAGCACATTGGAGAGAACATCTGACGGTGCTCCTGTATGCGCTGGATGAAGATGTCGAACTGAACAAGGAATAAGCGGATGTGAAGGGATGCATGATTAACATGATGCTGAACGTATACGGTATAATATATCGATTGGGCAAACGGAAGGGAGAATTTGGCGAAGCTCCTGTATGCGCTCTGCTCGTGGACTGATGTTGAGCTGCTGCATGCACAAGTGCTGAAAGGATGTGTGATGAATATGATGGCATACATATATACGGAATTAAATACCAGTCGAATTCACTGGAGGGAAAATTTGACGGTGTTCTTGTGTACGCATTACTCACGAGATAATGATGTCAAAATGCAGCGTCTTAATAGGTTATAAGGATATGAGAGGAAGTTTAACGTCGAATATTTAAGGATCACTGGACGTTGCTCATGTCCCTTTACCCGCGGGTTGATGTCGAACTGCAGCATCAGAGGGGCTTAGAACATGAGAGTAGGGAGCTAGAAAGTCGTCTTCATATTAAAAGAACTGTGGGCGCCGATGACCATTTATGATACGAAAACCTTCATGTTGCGTGGGGGGGAAGGGGGTGGCAAGGTGCTGCTTTTTGACGGGCATTTATAGAACACCTATAATGTGATTAGCTTGCATTCCATACCTGAGTGCAATGAACAGCGAAGAGAGACAAGATGCCTTTATTTTTGCCACCTATTTAAAGCCAGAGATGTGGATAGCCTGCATCCCGAATTAGAAAACAATATAGCGTGTCTGAGTGTTGTGAATGAGTGCATGTGAGGTGTGAGTATGTTGTACGCGCGCGGGTGCATATGTGCTCATTGGATTGTCTGTTTGTTTGTTGCGTGTGTGTGTGGCAAAGATGTTGATGTGCATAGCAGTTATTTAATGCGTTGCTTCATACGACATGTCTATAACTTCCTGAACTCCCATAATGTAC
>JAGKTI010033851.1:0-11580 GCA_018397915.1 Birgus latro | reverse complement strand
ATAAGATTTTTTTTCTTTTTCTATACCCACCCCTTATTTGTCATATGCTTATCTAGCCTATGCTTGAAACTCACAATGGAAGGGGCAGCAACTACTTTACTAGGAAGCTTATTCCATTCATCTACTACTCTATTACCAAACCAATTTCTACCTATTTCCTTACTGAAACGGAATTTTTCTAGTTTGAAACCATTACTTCTAGTTCTATCCTGTATGTTCACTTTAAGTTTATACCCTTCATCCACTTAAACACCTCAATTAAGTCTCCCCTTACTCTACGTCTCTCTAGTGAGTGCAGATTTAGTCTTTTCAGTCTGTCTTCGTATGACAGGTTTCGATCATCATGTATCATTTTTGTCATTCTTCTCTGTACATTTTCTAACGAGTTAATATCCATTCTATAGTAAGGACACCAAAATTGTACTGCGTAGTCTAAATGTGGCCTTACTAATGCTAGATAAAGTTGCAGTATTACTTTTGATGACCTATTGCTCACGCTTCTCGAAATAAATCCTAGGACCCTATGTGCTTTATTTCTCGCATTAATAGAATGTTGCCTTGGTTTGAGGTCGTTACTGACCATGACTCCTAGATCTCTCGCATTCCGATTTACTAATTTCTTTGTTATCTAAGCTGTATTTAGTATCTCCAATGGTCTTGCCTACGTTAAGTACTTTACATTTTTCAACGTTAAATTCCATTTGCCAAGTTTTAGACCATCTGGATAATATATCGAGGTCATTTTGTAAGTTATGGGAATCGTCAGTCGAGTTAATGATACGCCCTATTTTTGTATCGTCAGCAAATTTGCTGATACTGCTAGTGATTCCTAAGTCTAGATCATTTATATATATAACAAATAATAAGGGACCGAATACTGAACCCTGTGGTACACCGCTAGATACTAATCCCCAATCCGACTTAGTTCCATTTATTAATACTCTCTGCTTTCGTCCTTTCAGCCAGGATTCTATCCATTTTAAGATATCGCCGTCTATACCGTGTGCTCGAACCTCCCTAACTAACCTCTCGTGTGGGACCCTATCAAACGCTTTACTGAAGTCCAGATAAATAATATCATAAGCTTTATCGCTATCTACTGCCTCATAGATCTCCGAGAAGACTGACAACAAGTTTGTGAGGCAGGATCGTCCTTGCCTGAATCCGTGCTGACTTTCATTTATAAGATTAAATCTTTCTAAGTGTTCTCTAATCTTATTGGCCAAAATTGACTCTAACATTTTTCCTACTATTGACGTTAGACTTATCGGACGATAATTCGACGCAGCTGCTTTATCACCCTTTTTAAAAATGGGCACTACATTTGCGGTCTTCCACGCCTCGGGAACTTCTCCTGAAATTAAAGAGTCATTAAATAACGTTAAAAGTGGCTGACATAATTCTTCTTTGGTTTCTTTTATAACTTTTGCATATATATCGTCCGGACCTGGCGATTTTTGAGTTTTTAACTTATTAATTTTTTTCAATACGTCCTCCTTACTAATATTTATTTCACTAAGAATATTTTCCGTATTATCGTCGTATATATTCGCTGCTTGAGGGACCAGGTCTAGATTTTCCTTGGTGAATACTGATATGAAATAATTATTTAGGATGGAGCACATTTCTTTATCTTCACTGGTAACGTCACCTGATTCTGTTCTGAGTGGTCCTATCCTATATTTATTTTTTGTCTGGTACATTTGGTAAAAACCCTTGGGGTTTTCTTTCGATTCACTAGCAATCTTAATTTCATAATTTCTCTTTGCCTTCCGTATCTCCCTCTTTACTTTTCTATTTAAAATCGCATAACGGTTACGTAAGTGTTCCTCTCCGCGTTTTATTTTTCTATATATTCCTTTCCTTTGGCCCATGAGGGATTTTAATCTGTTGTTTAACCATCTCGGTTCCGAATTATTCGCTCTAAACGAGTTTTGAAGGAATATATATATCTTGGCCTTCCTGTATTATATTTACTAACTCGTATTTCTCACTGGCCGAACGAGAGTTAATCTGCCCATCTCTCACCTGACCCTCCCACGGGACATAGCGCACATTCCCACCCGTTTCCTGTCCTATGACCTGGGGTTCCCCACTGACCTGGCACTCCCTAAAATAGCTATTCTCCCTATGGAATATCGTTCTAAAATAAGCTTTTAATCCATCGAAATCTCCTAGACGAAAATTAGGAACGGTGGATGTATTTTCGGTGGAACAGACGTCCCAATTAAATCTGAACTTAATTTCTTCATGATCGCTATTACCAAGTCGTCCACCAACCTCTATATCACTAACGAAATTTTCTTTATTAGCTAAAACCAAATCTAGTATATTATTACCTCTGGTGGGCTCCCTGATGTATTGATAAAGGAAATTATCCTGTACTACCTCTAGAAATTCCTCTGACTCTGCATCCCCTGTCTGATTTCGCCAATCTATCCTTGGCAGATTAAGATCCCCTACAATTATTACTAAGCTGGACTGTGACGCTCTCCTGATTTCCTCCCAAAAATATTTACTTTCTGCTCTGCTTAATTTTGGAGATCTGTAATTGGCTCCTAAGACTAATTTCTCCCTGTTGTTACTGATTTCAACCCAGACACTTTCGGTGTCCCTATTTACTTTAATGCCTGCTTTATTGTAACAATTTAATGAATCCTTTACATAAATAGCTACCCCGCCCCCCCTTTTCCCCAGACGGTTTGACACAAAAATATTATAGCCTTTTATTTGATATTCTGCTAAAAATTCTCGAGTGTCTGTATTCATCCAAGTTTCACTAATAATGGCAATGTCTATTTTCTCTGTAAAAATTAAAGCTCTTAGTTCATTCATTTTATTACGTAAACTCCTGCTGTTTGTGTAGTACACTTTCAGATTATTACCTCTACCTTGGGACTGACTTTTTTTTATTTTGTTAATAACCGGGAAACTCTTTACTTTACTAATACAACAATTTTTTGTACTATCACTCCTCGCCATTTTATCATCGCTTGTTCCGTCTTCAATCCTCGTCTACTCATGTTGAGGTGCCTGAGTGGATGTTTCTACACTTTTGCATGTCTTGATGCATCTATCCAAACCTGATGATAATGATTTCTGAGTGTAGTTGCTGCAGCTTCCTGTACAACTAATTTTCAATCTCGAAAAAACCTCTAACTCCCTATCTATCATTCCAGCTAAAACAGTAACTCCTTGCCTACTCAGATGAGTCCCATCCCAACAATACATGGCACTCCGTCCATAAAACCGGTCCCAGCTGTCAATGAAAGGTATTGCATTATCATGGCAATACCTTTCAAGGCGGCAGTTAAAACCTATCGCCTTGCTCAACCATTCCCTCCCAACCCGCTTCCTAGGCAGAACACCGAGTACTACAGGGGTCCCTCCCCTATCCCTAACCTTCTCTAACATCTTGTACTGCTGCCATAGTACCTCACTCTTACGCCTACCAATGTCATTGCCTCCTACACTGAGGCACACAGTGGCTTTGTCTCCACAGTCCTTAACGATATTTGAAATTTTCTCCACCACATTACCCACCCTGGCCCCCGGAAGACACACATGTTTAGAGAGTCGAGTATACATGGCTCTGTTTACATACCTTACCTGGGAGTCTCCAACAACAGCAACAATTTTCTTACCTTTTTTGTTTACAATATACTTACCTGTACGGGGAGTTCTCTCACTGTCCTTCACCTCTTCTTTCCTCTCTGCCTTCCCTTCACATTCGTCCCGTAGTGTTTCGAATGCGTTTGTAGTCTTAATTTCTTGCTTCTTAAGGGTGAACTTCGTTGCACCCTTGTGAACAAGTGTCCAACCTTCAGCCTTCTTCTCTCTCTCCTCCAACATCTCCTCCAACAATTCCCTCATCTGGGACTTCTCCTGCCGGAGAATCTGCACCTCCCGCTTCAATTCGAGAAGTTCTTCCTTCAATTCAAGGTAGTCTTTCTCGAAACCCGTAGCAGCAACAGCACTCTCCACATAGGAAGCCATCACTCACAAATTCACAAGGGGTATGGGCACTACCACAACACTGAGACTAACCGCACGAGAGCGACTGAGACGTCTGACCAGACTGACCTCACGAGAGCGTCAGAGTTGCCAGTTAACCTGCTAGTTGTGAGTGGAGGTATTTTGTAAGTTGTACATTAATGTTTGTGCTCTTTTTCTGTATAATGTTTTATTTATGTGATTGTTTGTTAAATTATGTAATTTAATTTAAGTTCGTATGCTAAATAATTTAGAGTTATGCTGTGTAAGAAAACTCTGGCATGTTTTGGATGTCTTCGAGTTGGTAACTGTTGCAACCGTTGCTCCCTCGGGAATGCACAAAAACTATGGAGAAGTGTAGAACAATCTAGAATATAGGATGCTCATATAAGGATGGGAAAGAGACTAGATAAGTTTCACCCAGTTTTCAGTTTAGTTTGAATGTAGTGCAGTGTCAGTAAAGTTTGTATATCTTCGGTATTTGTGAAAACAGTGAAGTGTTTTTGGTAAGCATTTACTGTAACTTCAGTTAGTGAAGTTTGTATATCTTTGGTATTTGTGAAAACAGTGAAGTGGCAAGCATTAAATGTAACTATTTGGAAAATAAAGACAGCAAACCTAAGAAGCCAGTATGTATTTACAATGCCTGAGCTGATCTTGTGTTCTGTACACTGAAGAGCTGCCTCTAATAAGAACAACTCACTGGGCAATGTCCTTCCTATACTATACTACTGCTGTTGGAGCCTGTGGCAGTGTGGGACAGGGACATAACAGTGGTGTCAGGAGAGTGGATCATAAAGAGCTGCAATGGGTCTAACTTTCGACATGAAGGCAGAAGGTGTACAGACACGAGGCCAAGCAAGGCAAGAGGAGGCATTACTTGCTGCAGTTATGAAGCTTTTGCAAGCACAAAGTGTATAATTACAGGCACAGAATGAAGGACAGAAAGAACTTGAAGAACAATTAAAGGCACAGAATGGAGAACAGAAAGAACAATATGAACGGCTTCAAAAGACATTAACACGAAGTGTCCTGTTGACATATGGATACGTCACCTTATTTTGTCACGGTGACACCCGATGACGTATCCATACGTTTAGCAATTGCGAGGTCCGTCATTTTCCGTCATTTACACATTTGTCAAATCTCGTGTGTGATTTTACGATGCCGATGATCCTGCAAAAGCAAATAACACGGATACAGTGAGGAGAATAAGGCTGATATTTGATCACCTATGGGAAAAGTTCCGCTCATCCTTCTATCCTCGTAGAGACCTTGTCATAGACGAGAGTCTTGTGTTAGGGAAAGGCAGCATTTCTTTTTGCCAGTACATACTCAGCAAGAGACACCATTTCCTTTTGCCAGTACATACTCAGCAAGAGACACCATTTTGGGTTCAAGATCTTTCTTATGTGTGACTGTAAGACTGGTTATGTGCAGGGCATAGTCTTGTACACCGGCGCACAGACAGACATAATAGAAAATCGAAGTAATGGACTCTCTGGGGCCGTGGTAAAGACAGTGATAGGGGAGTACCTTCATTGTGGTCACGTGCTGTACCTGGACAACTGGTACACTAGCCCCCTTCTCGCTCGGTACCTCCATCTGCACAACACCGGAGTCTGTGGCACTGTAAAGAGAAACCGTCGGCATATGGTCAAGGTTGGGAGGAAACTTGACAAGAATGTGGTGGCTTTATCAAGTCAAATAACATCGTCGCCACCATATGGAACCACAACAGGGAAATTTGCCCCCCTGTCAACGGTACACCACCCACTAATGCACCACACAGACTACGTGCATTACCGCAGCGAGAGGAGGGGCCACGTCTGGAAACCGGAGTCGGTACTGAACTACTCGTACAATATCAACTTGAGGCAGGTAGACCAGTCTGACTCCATGATTTCCACTGTGGAGTGTGCCAGGACCACAATGAAGTGGTTCACGAAGCTCTTCTTCCACTTTTTTTAATGCAAGGAAGAAGGAACCAAAGGCCATGGGCCTGCAAACTGTTCCTTCCAAGAAAAAACAAAAACAATATGAAAGAGAGCCAAATTCAAGATCCGTTCATTTTGAGATGCCTGGACACACTGCGTTTGAAAGACTGGAGATCATAGGACGTAGGGAATACAGACAGAGGAAGACAGTTCCAGAGTTGACCAGTTGCGTAAATGAAGGACTGGGAGTAACGGTTAACTCTTGCATTAGAGAGCTGGACAGAAAAGGGATGAGAGTTTGTTGCTAGACAGGTGTTACGTGCCCATCGTAGAGGTGGAGGGATGCAAGCAGACAGTTCAGAGGGACAGTGACCGTTAAAGTAGCAACAGAAAAGAGATAAAGATGCAACAGTCTGGCGAAGAGACAGGTTTAAGGGAGTCAGTAAGAGGAGGAGAGTTAATGAGACAAAAAGCCTTTGACTCCACTCTGTTGATAAGAGCTGCATGTAGGGAGCCTCCCCACACATGAGAGTTGTACTCCATACAGGGGTGAATAAAACACGTGTATAAAGTCAACAACTGTGCAGGGGTAAAGAAGGTTCAGAATTGGCCAAGCACACCTAATCTCTTGGAAGCAGATTTCACAAGAGATGTAATATGTTCTTTCAAAGATAAGTCCCGAGTGAATGAATCCCCAAGCATGTTCAAGGATGATGCAAGACTGAGCTGGACATTATTAAACATTAGTGGGTAATCCTGTGGCAGACTTTGTCGGGTTGATAGGTGTACGAATTGAGTCTTTGATGCATTAAAAGCAAGATTATTGTTACCCCAATCAGAGATACGAGCCAAGTCAGGCATTAGATTTGCCATAGCCTAATCCCTTGTTTGATGAAGTAACTGCTGAGATGGACGTTGCGGGAACTGAATGGAAAGGTGAAAGGTGGAATCATCAGCATACGAGTGGATAGGGTTAGATGTACAGCTTAGAAGGTCATTGATGAATAAAAGGAAGAGAGTTGGTGATAGGACAGAGCCCTGAGAAACACCACTGTAAAAGATCTAGGAGAAGAACGATGGCCGTCTACAACAACGGCTATAGAACGACCAGAAAGGAAGCTAGAGATGAAGGCACAGATAGAAGGATAGAAACCGTAAGAGGGCAGTTTGGAAATTAAAGATTTATGCCAGACTCGATCGAAAGCCTTTGAAATGTCAAGTGCAATGGCAAAGCTTTCACCAAAGTCCCGAAAAGAGGATGAACAGGAGTCTGAAAGGTAGATGAGAAGATCGCCAGTGGAGCTTCCCTGACGGAACCCTTACTGACGATCAGAAAGAAAGTTATGATAGGAAAGATGCTTCAAGATCTTTCTGTTAAGAATTGACTCGAAAACTTTTGAGACACAGAATGTTAAAGCAATTGGACGATAGTTAGAGGGTTGGGAATGGTCATCCTTCTTTGGGAATGGCTGAAGGAAAGGTACAAGTTGACAGACAAAGGCAAAAGAGTTTACCTAGGCAGGGTGTAAGCACAAAAGTACAGTTCTTGAGGACAACAGGAGGGACTCCATCAGACCCATATGCCTTCTTAGTATTGAGGCCAATGATGGCAGAAAATACATCAGCTGAAGACATTTTAATGTCACCCATGAGGAAGTCAGAGAGGGGAAGTGATGAAGGTACACCACCGGAATCGTCTAAGGTGGAATTGGAGGAGAAAGTCTGAACAAAGAGATATGCTTTATCAGTAGAAGAAATAGCTGCAGAGCCATCGGAGTAGAAAAGAGGAGAGAAGGATGATGAGGTAAAGTTGCTGGATGTCACTCCTGAACTGCCACTACCTCCACACCATGACTACGGGAATCTCAGAGGCCTTCGAGGGGTTTGTGAGGGAGCTGTCTCGCGAAATCATTGCGAAATATGCAGAGGACAGGCCCCACCACTGCCCCCACCCCGCCGCTGCCGCACAGACTCCCATACGCCTCACCGTATGCTACTTCCCCAGCCTCATTCCTTCTCAACCAAACCGCCCTAGACCCCAGCGGTGGTGTCACGTCTGCCATAACTCCAAATTGAGACAAAGCACTCAAAGAAAAGACACGAGGTACGAGTGTGTGGAGTGCGACATTGGCTTGTGCATTGAACCTTGCTTTAGAGAATACCACACCTTAGTGTATTACTGATACTGTGTGATTGTGATATGACGCTCTAAATGCATTAAATATGCGATAATCTGACGCTCACTATAACAGTAAGGCCTGTAAGCATGTGTAAAGAGTAATATAAGTTGAAAGCTGGTATAGTGTTAGTGGAAAAGTATAATGTAAGTGGAAAAATAGAACGTAAGTTGAAACAATGGACATAGCGAGCTCGCTCACTATGTAAATATGCGATAATCTGACACTCACTATAACGGTAAGGCCTGTACATATGTGATAAGAGTTGTATAAAGTGGAAACGGGTGTAATGTTAGTGGAAAAGTATGATGTAAGTGGAAAAATAGAATATAAGTTGAAGCAAAAGTCATAGCAAGTGCGCTCACTAAGTAAATATGCGCTAATATTATGCTAAGTATTACCGTAATGCCTGTAATTATGTGGTAACAGTTATATAAAGTGGAAAAGTGTATAATGTTGGTGGAAAAGTATTATGTTAGTTGAAAAAATGAAATATATGTTGAAACAACAGCCAAAGCGAGTGCGCTCACTATGTAAATATGCGCTAACATTACGCTAAATATAACCATAAGGCATGTAAATATTTGATAACAATTATATAAAGTGAAAACGGGTATAATGCTAGTGGAAAAGTATTATGCAAGTTGAAAAAATGAAATGTATGCTGAAACAAGAATTATAGCGACTCATATGTGACCGATTTGGCCGATATCGCTATGCTCACAATGGAACAATGCTTATTTCGGCTATATATTTGTATGAAAACCAAAATATTCTTGTACTACATGTTTTTTTTGTTCCAAATCAATAAATATCTACCTATTGTGAGTGGTTTCCCATACTAGTCCCTACCACAGAAAACATGACCGCAGCAGCGCACCTCCACAGAGTACAGTACCAGGTGTGTGGAGGTTTACCTGTTTAGGCCACTTTTAGACCCCGATGAGCACTTTCTTCGTGATTTTCCATTGTTTTTCACCAAAAGCGGAGGTTTGAGCAAAAAAAAAAAAATCCATAATCTGCTGGGATGGGGGAGAGGGGGGGTTAGTAGTGGAAAAATGGCTGGGACATGGCGGGTTAAAGGAGAAACAGAGGGAATTACAACTGAGGATGCAAGGACAGCTAGATGCTTGGATGAGGGATATGAAGGAAGAGCAGCAACAGTTGAAAGAAGAAGTATACGTTAGGCTACGACAGCAGAAGTATGATGTAAGCAATAATGTGATGGAATGCAAACAGCATGTAGACCAGTTGAAGACAATTAGTGAGGGAATTGTGATGGAGTGCAGACAGCTTGTAGATAACCAGTTGAGGCATGTAGTCGACCATGTGAAGATAATTAATGAGAAAATTGAGGCTGTAGAGAAATATTGCACTGCTGAGCCTCAGGCCAGTGTACTTGGAACATATGAAAAGAACAGACAGTGTATGGTTAATCTTAACAGATCCCAAGCATCTAATGGTAGCATTACACGGTTCAATAATCAGAATGCAGAAGCTTTAAGTCCTGGACTTAGTAATGATGCCCCAGTTTTCAGGCCCAAAACCTGTGAAGTGCATGGCTATAATGGGGGGCCAGTTAAAAAGAAACCTCAGGAATTTGATGGCAGAGTGTCTTGGGAAGCTTATTGTGTGCAGTCTGAGTTGCTTGCAAATCAGAATGGTTGGGATGATAGGCAGAAGGCTTGCTACAATCCTCAAGGGTGCTGTAATGGAGATTCTTGGCCAAATGTCAGTGGAGGAAAGGAACAGTTATCAGTCCCCAGTGGAAGTGCTGGAGAGCAGATATGGGACCATGTGCCAGACTGAGGTTTTCAAGATTCTGGAGCCGTGTACGGGCTCAAGGCGAATTCCTACAGCAGCTTGCTGATGACCTGGAGAGCACTGCATACAAGGAGTACCCTGGAGCAGCACCTAACCTGTTGGCTGTTCTTCTGAGGTGTAATTCCATACTTTTGGGGATCCTAACAGGACTGCCACTAGTGTACCGAGCCCAGCCTTGAGTGTGAAATCCAAGCCTCTTCCATTCTTGGGACTTACAGCTTTTCGTTGAAGTATATGATAATCATTGTGGAAATTTGATTTCTTCCGATGAATGTGTTATTAGGCCTGACTGAATTGCTATAACTCCCTGTTTCTTATATGTTTAAGGTAGTTAGTTGAACTGTGACAAAACAAATAGGCTCGAATTCCACTTAACCCGTCCAGTCCCGACCGTTTTTTCACCCAGCCTACCCCCAGGTCCCGACCAGTTTTTTACCCAGCCTGCCCCCAGATCCCGACCGATTTTCGACTTTTTGTATTTTGGCTGAAACCTTCACTTTTGGTGAGAAACATCGAAAATTCATAGGGAAATCGTGATCCTGAGGTAAAAAATGTTGATACAGGTGTCACTCAATCTTACGTTTTCCTTCTTTTTCAGGGTACCTGGCTAAAGAAAACGAAATATGGAAGGGTTAACTAATTGAAGCCACTTTAAATTATATATTTATTTCATTTATTTGGTACGAATTTATGTGCAGTACAAGTCTATATTGGTTTTCACACAATAATATAGGCTTTTATAAGCAATGTTCACTTACCCAAAACCCCAGTGTATGGGAACTTCCTTTACGACATTACCACCTCATCACTTCTGTTTGTTTCTACCTCTAGCTTCATTGTCCTCCACCTCAGGAATCACTTTCACCATGAATTTCGTCACTGGAGAGACCATGGGGCAACATACCTTTACTGGCTAGGTTACTGCTAACAGGTGAATTGCCCAGTGTGGGGGGGAGGGGGGAAGGGGGGTTACGTGAGTCCAGGCAGTATCCCTGCTTGGTAGCAGGTAGAGGAAGGTCTCCCACAAATGCTTACCAAAAATCACCCGTGAATGTTGACAAATGTGCACACAATGGGCCTTGCAACTGTGTGACGTACGATGCACGTCGTTGGGTCTGTCCGCGGAAAAAAGTAGCGACATCGTGCATCGTACGTCGGTGGGACTCGGCGGGTTAATTGTCGACATGACTCATTTGTTATATTTTCAGATTCAAAATCAGCCCTTCAGGCAATTGCTTCTTGTACTACGGACTCAAATGAGATCCAGGACCGCATTATTAATAACTTGCATGCGTGCGACAAGTCCTTCACGCTGCTCTGGGTGCCTGGTCATTGTCGTATCTACGACAATGAGCAGGCTGACTTACTTGCAAAATCAGCTGTGGAGCTCGAGGAGACTTGGGACGTTCCTCATGTTCTATGGTCGAGTCTCTCGGAAAGAAATCGATAAATCTTCTGTGGCAAGGTCAGTGGACCAGATTTAATGTAACACCCCTCTCTTGATGGTTGAAGGAAAGTCCTGGAGTAAGTATTAATGCCTTTTAATGAGGAGCACAGAAATATAGGTGTTTCCCTCTCTGATATCAGCCCTCGACTGCCCTAGAGTCGAAACATATGGAGCTGATTGGCTAGGCTAGCCTGGGAACACT
>JAGKTI010033850.1:0-11581 GCA_018397915.1 Birgus latro | reverse complement strand
CTGTATGTGTGGACTGTATGTGTGGACTGACTGGCTGGACTGGAGTGAAGGTGTGAACTGGATTGGACTGAAGGTGTGGACTGGACTGGACCAAGCTGAAAACTTAGTGGCTAGCTGGACTGTGGGTGTGGAGTGGACTGGACTGTGGCAGTGGACTGAGTGGATTGGACTGTGGCAGTGGACTGAGTGGATTGGACTGTAGCAATGCAATGAGTGGATTGGACTGCAGCAATGCAATGAGTGGATTGGACTGTGGACTGAGTGGATTGGACTGTGGACTGAGTGGATTGGACTGTGAACTGACTGAACTGAACAGTGGACTGAGTAGACAGGACCGTGGACTGAATAGACCGGACTGTGAACCGACTGAACTGGACTGTGAACCGACTGAACTGGACTGTGGACTGACTGAACTGGATTGTGGACCGAATAGACTGGACTGTGGATTGAGTAGTCTGGACTCTGGACTAAATGGACTGACTGACTATTGACAGATGACTGAAGGTCTAAAATGACTGATGTTTACTAAATGATGGTGACTGATGCTGCTAGAATGTGGAGTGAGTGACGGTGTGGAATGAGTGTCAGGGCTAGGACTGAGTGACAGGGTGTGGAATGAGTGACATGGTGTGGACTGACTGGGTGAAGACTGATTGACAGGGTGAGGACTGAGTGACAGGTTGAAGACTGACAGATGTTTACAAGGCTGTGGACCGGCAGGATTTCACAAGGCTGTGGATTGACAGGATCTTACAAGGCTGTGGACTGAGGTTTTTACAAGGCTGTGGAATGAATCAGTAAAGGTATGTAGTGATGGAGGCTGTGGAGTGTATCAGTAAACGTTTGTGGTGACAGTGGGTGTGGACTACCTGAATTTCAGAAGATGGAGACTGTCCTTGGGTGTACAACGACTGACTGGTTGTGGGTGTGGACTCACTGACGTGTTTACTGATTGAACTGGCCTACTACCAAATACTGACTGATGAAGACTAACATAGGGTGTGGACAGATGGGTCAGTGGGGCTGTGGACTGACTGGGTCAGTGGGGCTATGGACTGACTGGGTCAGTGGGGCTGTGGACTGACTGGGTCAGTAGAGCTGTGGACCGACTGGGGTCAGTAGAGCTGTGGACTGACTGGGGTCAGTAGGGCTGTGGACTGACTGGGTCAGTGGGGCTGTGGACTGACTGGGTCAGTAGGGCTGTAGACTGATTGGGTAAGTAGGGCTGTGGACTGACTGGTCGGTAGGGCTGTGGACTGACTGGGTCAGTGGGGCTGTGGACTGACTGAGTCAGTGGGGCTGTGGACTGACTGAGTCAGTGGGGCTGTGGTCTGACTGGGTCAGTAGGGCTGTGGACTGATTAAAGCTGTAGACTGACAGACAGTAAGGGTTTTGATTACTGGAAGATGTTGGGTGAATCATGAAGGGCTTGGAGTGATGGATGTTGGTTGAATCAGTAAGGGTGGAATGATCAAGAGTGTGGTCTGACTAGAGTGAAAGTGATCGACTAGACTGTAGACTGACTAACTGTGCAGACTGCTGATCAGTGAGGTAATTGGTTAAAGTGCTGAGAGGCAGAATCAGTGACTGTGGAGTGACTGCGCCTGTGAGTGCCTGACTGACTGGGGGTGTAACGAAGAGGGAAGAAGGTTAAGTATTCAGGACGGGGTGTGATATGAATTTATAAAGGCCCAATGACGAGGTAGGACTTAGCTAACCAGCTAACAAGAGAGGCAAACTATTTGAGTTATTAAAAAAGCACAAAGGTGTAAGCAAGTTCATAGTGATATACACTTATTAATGAAACACCTTTAATTTATGTGATCAGCCTGCATTCCGCAATATAGTGTAGTCAGCAACGATACAAAAAGGCTTGCCATTCTTTCATTACGTTTCAGGAAGTAAATAAACTGGTCATGTCTACACCTTAGCGCTCTTTTAAAATGATACAATCCTATGACAGAACTGAAGACTATGGGCTGACCAAGGCCTAGAAATTAACTGAAGGCAGAGTGTTTAGAGCTGTACCGAGTCGTGAACTAAAACTACCATATCCTGACTAACGACTGATTGGTGTAAAATAAAAAATACTGTGAGGCTGAAAGTCCTCGTACATTACCGGATAATAGAGGAGGATATTGCAGGGTAGGCAGCGCATCCTCGGAGGGGTAAATTCAAGACGGGGTATCGGTGGCATTGAAGAGTATGTTGAGGTAGCACAAGCTGGATGATTTCATTCCTGTAAATGCCATTCAAAATTAGGACAGTGTATTCGTTATTTCGGACTGTGGCTTTGTTGAAAATATCCACAATTATTTTATCATCAAATATGTTTTACATTATTTCGGCTTTGTCACTCACTGTACTAGATATTTCGCCCTTGCTATATTGTCTCATTGTACATAGTATTTTGTGAAGGACATACCTAATCTTCCCTTCAGATGAAGTTCTTTGTTGAGGTCCCACTCTCGGTCACGGTCAGAATCACCAGTGTCCCTCTCGGCTTCTCTTCAGCATCGCAAGTCTTCACTCCACCTGCCAAGTAGTTATTTTATTTATTTCTACTGTTCATTCGTCAGTTTGGGAGATTTACGTTCTTTTGAGGCCATATTACGTAGCTCATAGATAGACTGACCGGTCCAGCTGCCGTGGAGAGAGCATCAGTGAAGAGCTAGTGAAACCCGGCTAGCGGAATCCGTAGACTTCATGGCCATAGCATCTGCTAATGCCTACGAACCGTTGAGGAGGGCAACCAACAGCAGATCCGAGCCACCGGGAGCCCAGAAGATCAGGGGAACCGTGTGCTGGTTCAACGTCAAGGCTGCGTACGGTTTCATCACGCGTCAGGACACTGGTGGTGATGTTTTCGCGCACAGTCACGCGATCGTTGCACCCATTCACGGCACTTCCAGCGTTTTCTTGGCGAGGGTGAGACGGTGGAGTTCAGTCTCTCACAGTCTCCTAAGGGTCCTATGGCCACGGATGTCCCTAGACCGGGGGGTGTTGCTGTGCAGGGCTCTGCCTATGCACGGCGACGTCCCACGGCCCGGAGAGTCCAGTCCAAGGGTCCTGGGAGCTCTGAGGAGATGAACACCATCGTTGCGATGTGCATCGCGACGGCGAGGGCTTTCTGCTGTGATGACAAGGTTTCTCTGCACACTCTCCTCCCTCAAATCTTTGAGGAGAATGGGCTGTCCCGCCTTGCCATCCCCAAAAGCTTCGCCCACGATGCCCGTCCCGCCACTCGCAAGGAGCGCCGGCCCCGGCCAATGCAACCAGTCCCATCCCGCACAACACTGCGGAAACGGCTGCAGTTTAATGCTCCTCTCAGCAGGGTGACTGCTATCACTCCTGATGACCCGGCATAGAATTTGGACCTAGTCACGACCACCGCCGAGATACATGCACCACCACCAGCAGCTGAGGAGAGACGGACGCCAACCCCCGACCCCCTGATCACCGAAGATCCAGTGGCACCTCTCTCCCCACCAAGATCTGCTGCCTGTAGTCTCGACGTCGTCACCATGGAAACAGGCGCTACTGACGACGAGTGGTCAGACATTGCCCACGAACCAGCAGACGAAGATCTCCAGTCCCGAACTTCTCCCACACTTCCACCACCACCGAAGAAAATAAAGACCAAGAAGGGGAAAAAGAAACAAAAGAAGCAAAGGCCACTGACTCCTGACGAGATGAAGACGACAGATCCGCTCCCTCCACCTCCACAGCCAACGTCTGAAGAGTTCGCAAACACCATCCTGGCGAATTTCAAGCATAACCCTAACCTCTCCCAGAAAATGACTCTGTAAACACTCCCAGCTGTTCCTACTGAACCCAGTTTCAGCTTTAACCCACTCTTCCAGCAGCTCTTCATGAGGCCTGTTAATTACTTAGAACTCCTCTGACGGGCTCTTTGTTTGCCCGTGTCCCCACCTTTTAGGTGGGGCGAATATCCAACAACAACAACAACAACTACGGAATCACACATCCATAGCACTTTTCGTAATTGACATACGGTTCTGTTAATTATGCTACAACTCAGCAGTCAGGACGGGGATTCAATTTTAAGCCAAACTAAAATTAATGTATCTTCTCCATAAAAGAAGCATGTCAGATACAGCCATTATGTCAGCTGATTCCAACATTGTAATACATTACTGACTTCAGATTCAAGAAAGTAGAAATTTCGTTTAAAGGCAGCAATGGAAATTTGATTAAAGAAATCTTCCTAAATAACTGCAAATTTAACGACAAAGAAAAACGTTGAAAAGGCTCTATATATGGAGAACTTTTCGTCGTATAATAACTGTACTGATATAATGTCTTAGTTCGTATATAATAATATAATTTCGAAGCCGATGCATACAAGCTAATTTATTAACGTATCCAACAGTGTAATCATATATTAAACAGTGCTAATTTATTAACGTATCCAACAGTGTAATCATATATTAAACAGTATGATCATATTCCACATCTATCAAATTTCATACAACTAAACTGTACCTGGCGTGATGAAATGCGGACTTTGGCATCCCAGTATAACTCGTATCATATCTCGACTTGCTTCTTGTGTCATAGACATAATTTCTTGTATTCCTTGCTCATCTTTCCCTCTGGCTTCCTCTCGTGGTACCCTCTATGCTGTTCTGGCCACCTCGATAAGTGAATGTACAGTACACTTCTGCTCACACGTCCCTCCCTGTAATACCAGTGTCGATGAACAGACAAGTCTCGAGTCCGATAAGCTTTTTCCGAGTTACTTAATCTGCAACAAACTTTTTTTTCCCATATATATTACCATCTATAACTGGACATGGAATGTGAGCCTTAATCTTGTTGGTCTATTTCATTAACACCTCTTCCTTATGACAGTAATGATACCTTAATGATATTGCTGCAGATTATTTGATGACACCAATGTCAATTATCTATCTATCTATCTATTGCCAGTCGCCTCAATCCCGCACGGGGTGGCCACAAACAAATCACCTCCATGTCACTCTGTCCCCTGCCATTTCACTACCACGCTCCCAACTCACACCCCCCTCTCTCATATACCTCTCCACTCCATCCCTCCATCTCATCCTCGGCCTCCCCCTCCCTCTCGCCCCCTCCACCTCATTCACATACACTCTCCTCGTCAGTCTTTCACTCTCCATCCTCTCCACCTGCCCAAACCACCTTAACGTGTTTCTCCTAACGCTTCCCATCACGTCCTCAGTTATGCTGTATCTGTATTGCACAAAAGTATTAAAGTGACAAGTAAATCACTTAGGAAGAGGCACTAAGTCCATTATGCCAACAAGATTACCTCTGTCAACAAAACTGTTCATCACTGCAACTGTCAGCAATACACAGGTTCCACAGGCCCTGACGCCGCCCGCAGAAGTCCCGACAGGTCTCGTCGATGCTCCCACACGCCCCCGACAGGTTCCGACGACACTTCCACCACCAGTGCATCTGCCGCCAGCGTCTCAGGTCTGTACTCCGTCAGATATCCTCAGCATCCGCCTGAAAGATGAACGAATTATTTGTAACAGACAGCCAAGTTATCTGTATATACATGGCGGTTTATTTTCACTGTCATGCAGATATTTAACCAACCAAGACATGTAATTAGATTCGGATATCTTAACACTAAACTACATCTTACCATCTGCAGCTTCCACAGTTCCCGACTGACACTCCATCTCCCGCCCTCATCAAATCCTGGCGACATCACAGCTCTGTCTCGGCAGCTCCTCACCCCTTGCAAGATGAACGTAGTCTCAGCAGCAGTTCTCTTAAGGTGTTTGTGTGCACATGGATGTTTTAGTTACACATGCAGATGCTTTAAGAGTTTTAGGTCAGCAAGTATAAGCAGATTTATCACAGAAAATCTACCTTACCATTGCAGCATCCGAACCTTTCGCCGGCCTCAAAGGTCTCGCCCACTCCGACAGCTCCCGCCAATTCCCCAGCGCCGTCAGCATCCCTGCGGAACATGAACACTGCGCATCATTTCTTCTAAGGTATATAAGCAGCTATTTGATGGGAATGTTCTTTACAGTGTTACGCAATTCCCTTTTAAAGGTTAAAACCAAGAAATGGATTACGTGATCTTTAGCTTACGCATGTGCAGACAGAACTTTTGACAGTACGTTACATCTCTATAGAAGTGAATTATGTATTTTTGTTTGGCCGTATTTTTTCACTAATTATCTCTCTGGTTTGCTTAGTGTTTGGCAGCTGTGTCAAGTTGAAGGTACAAGCTAGCAATCTTATGAACAAACTTTAGCACAAGACTGAAAACTTATTTCTTACCATTGCAGCTGCTGTTGACGTATTTGCTGCAGTCCCACACCAGCACTGCAGCTCCACGCCGACGCCGCAGTCCCACGCCGACCCAGCAAGCCCCACGCCGACCCAGAAAGCCCCACGCCGACCCAGCAAGCCCCACGCCGACCCAGCAAGCCCCACGCCGACCAAACAAGCCCCACGCCGACCAAACAAGCCCCACGCCGACCCAACGACCGCCACGCCGACCCAGCAAACCACACTCCGATTCAACACCCCCACGCCGACGCTGCAGGTCCCGCCTCTCGTCGCAGGTGCGTCGTCTGCATCAGTCTGTAAGATTAACACAGTCACAACAACAGTTCTCAGTTATAATTCTCTATCAGTTGTCTACCATCTACACAGTTCCTAAAGTAGAAGAGTAACATTTAGCATCTACAAGTAACCTGGTGTTATAGGTTTCTTTCGCCTGCCTTGACCACTCACACCTTTACTAGTACGTATCATGAACAGTATTAGCTGTTTGTCATTACCTATGTCGTGGCTGCATGAAATTCAATGGACTTACGCTAAAAGGTAGGCGACCATCATCCACTCACTTGATGTAGTCCTGCCTACTTCTTCCTTAGCCTTTATCATTCTTTTTCTGTGCCTGCCCTCCTCTCTTCCTATTTCTCCCATCTTTCCTGTCACTTCTTACTGCTTTTCTTTCCTTTACAGGTGGCTTTACATTGAGTGACAAGCCAAATGGTTTCCTGTAAGCCAAGAAACCATTTACAACGCTGGGTGGTAACCATATAACCAAACTATACGTGCTCCCTACGTGTCAACAAGTGGGTTGGTGGAGGGTTAGTGCCCCTCCCTGTAAAATAAATAACTCAGTCAAATGGCCACCCCTTATGGGATTATGGTGTCTGGCAATAGATAGAGTAACCTTGATTACTAGTCAAATTCTCCAGTCTGATTATTACTTTGCTATAGACTGAGCATAAAGGGGTTGAGGATACCCGTCACGTTAGGGTAAATGCACCAGAGATACTACTGAGCTGACGAGAATACGGTCACAAGGGAAAGGTTGCCAACAGCTTACACACCAGCATCCCCTCGCCTGTCCTCGCTCCTACATCCATCCGTCCTCGCTCCCTCGCTCGTCCGTCCTGCTCCATCACCCCCTTTCCCGTCCTCGCCCCCTCTCAGCACATCGGGTTCAGGGAAGCTGGGTGGTCGATGATGCATCTCCAATCTTCTGTGCTCGCCTGTCAAAATCACAATTATCATAACCTAATCTGCCTTTAGTGCTGCCATATTAGACTAAGTAAAGCCATATACTGTATACTTGTTCAGGA
This sequence comes from Birgus latro, assembly GCA_018397915.1. Taxonomy (NCBI): domain Eukaryota; kingdom Metazoa; phylum Arthropoda; class Malacostraca; order Decapoda; family Coenobitidae; genus Birgus; species Birgus latro. The sequence continues at coordinate 3,956 of JAGKTI010033850.1, read as the reverse complement.
AAGCATCATACATGTTACCTACATTAGGTGTTTAGGTCTTTAGATTAATGTTCTTCTGGATTAATATTCAACCATTATTCGAAACTGAATTTTCTGTCATGTGTTACATTTGGCTAATTTCATTTCCATTTCAGGATCATCCACTTACCTGTTTCATCGCTGAAGTTTGCTGCTACTGCTGCTGCTGCTGTTGCTGCTGCTGCTGCTCCGTTGGTGGTGTATCGCCGCTCGGAGAACCTGCCGTATCCAACCACCAACATTGACAACCACAGACATGTCCGGCCGGACAACCATACAACCAACACTAACCAAGTAAGCTAAACAGATGACCTATGACCACACTCCTAACTTCACCTAGCCTGGAAAGCCAACCTAGATGACCATAACTCTGCTGCCTAACCCACCTAAGCTTGCCCCATGACCCTCCCTGCTCCTGGCTACCCCGCACCCCCAACCCAGCCTGCCCTCCACCCAACCATCACTACACGCCAGCGAGCCAACCTGTGGGGCAAAGATTAGGCCATATCAGTATAAGGGGTTAATACATGTTAAGTTTAAAAATGAGTGCAATTAAAGGATTAATTAGTGCGTTGAGTTTACACAAGGTTGTTCATATGAGAGATGTACACTTGCAACAACGATAATCGCAAATTTATGCGCAATAATAAATAATATTAGCAATTTACAATATTCCTGTATATACCTGTTGCTGAAGCTGCTGGTTTTGACTCTTCAGTAGGTACTGTATTTTGTCTGCCTCTGGCAGAGTACTTCAGATCAAGAAGGGTGTCCAACAGAAGGGATTAAATGCAATCTCCATCCATCCATTCTTGTGGTGGGGAGGGACACCGTGTGGTAGCACAGACACTACCAAAAGGATGGTGAGCTGCAGGACAGGGCTAACTTCAGCAATCAGTCCAGTCAGTGGGTTCATATATGCATCTCTCGTAGTGAAGCTGTTAATTCTTGCTTGCTCTTCACTCTTCGCTGCTGCTAAACATTGTACCAGCCAGCGAAGTACAGCCTGGGGAAAAAAATGTAGAGTTTAGCTAATTTGTGGAGACGTGAATATTGAGGCGAAATATGAATACCATGTCATTTATCTTACTGAGACTTATTTAGCCACAGCATTTTATATTCTGCCACTGAGCTTAGTAACATAGGCTGTAAAAGAACGAAAATCTGGACCAGAGTGTGAGAAGTACACTCCATTTCACCGAGTCTGGCCCCATCAGTGATGTCAACACCTGTAGTACTGATAAAGGCCCTTAGTACTGGATATACCTTTTTGTATTGCCTTTTTATATTGATTCTCAAGGTAATAAATGGTTCACATAATGCAGAGGATTTACATCAACACTACAGGTGCTGAGGACATCACAGATGGCGCTAAACTTGGTGAAATGGACTATAGTCATAAACACGACCCAGAAATCAGTTTTAACCTCTTCAGTTCAACGACTTTTTTCGTTTAGTTCACGCTGCCTTCAGACGATTTTATTCAACATAGGACTTGTAATAGTGAAGGGGTTAAGGCTGTATCAAACCCCTTTAGATCATAAATTAGGCTGATTTAAATAGTTCGGAAATAACTAGATTAATTGGCAAAATACGCTATAGTGAAGGAGTTAACGGCAGTGTTGAAGGTCTATCAGGGGCAGAAATTTATCCTGTAATACCCCTTCCAGTCTGATATCAGGCAACCTCCAGACGCTTTTATTCAGCTTATATCTCTCGTAGCTAAAGGATTAATGAATGATGTGTCTAATCCCCCCAATTCGAAATAATAATCTCGTTTGAAAATAATTACAGAAAAAATACCCATAACTCTTTTAATTCGTAAAAATTAAAGTAAATGCAGTTGTTTTCAGATGCGAGGAATAAAATAGGATATGTCGTCATCGGTTTACTGGGGTTAACAGGAGGATTTATTCACGATCAGACCTCAACATATGTGGCTTATTTCCAGTCTTACTGTTTGTGGTAGAGTAGGAAAAAGTCTTACTGTAAAATTATGTATATTGAAATGAATAAGGTAGACAGCAAGCAGTAATGAGGACACTGGTGTTGGTAGTATTGAAATTTCACTAAGTTGAAAGCACAGCCTGCCGGCTTCCTTCACCTCACTGGCAGACATATTGCAAAGACCGGTAACATTCCTAAGAATATCTGGCTATTTCTTTTAAAAAAATATGCATATAAATTAAATTCGTGCTTCGTTTTTACCGAAAGACACCACAAACTTGGAAAATAAATCATGCTTGAAATAATAGGCTTTTAACTTCCCAAAACAGACCTGAAATGGAGGAAAAAAATCGCCAAAGTCCATCAGCTGGGCAGATGGAGCCGGGAGGTCCGTCCTGTAGGGTGTCTGGGGTACAAATGAGAGGCGGTGGTCGCCACCTTAACGTCATCAGCTTAGTTACTTCACCGCACCACCACCAGAACCACTCCTGCCTGCACAGCCCTAACTCCGCTTGTTTTCCGCCATTTTAAGGTCTGTTTATGCTGTTATTGCTACTTCTAGTGCTATATTCCTTGATTTTCTAGTAGAATATATAAAGCTAGCTCAGATCTCGCATAAATCATACCCTAAGTTAAATAAATTATAACATATTGCTTCGAAACCAACCTTACGAGTTAACTCAAGCAGTCCCAAACCTGACAGTCACACTTCGGTGTGTGATGGGGTTACGTCAAGGGAAGACTCATCACATAACAACTTATTATACCGTGAGGTCTATATAAACAGGATCACTGGGGATACGTTGCAGATGAAGGACCCCACAGCCCTTTAAAAAAGAAAAGGCTTTCTCTTGGAGCCTGCATTAGTACCGCACATTCCACCAAGGGTACAATCCCAGCCAGACATTTCCAACTCACAAGTTTCAGTATATCATGCAGAAGTTGATCACTCCACTTGGTATCACACACTTGCACTAGTATTTGTGGAGAGGATGGAGAGTGAGAGTCTAATGAGGAGAGTGTATGTGGGTGAGGTGGAGGGGGGGAGAGGGAGGCCTAGGGTGAGATGGAGGCACTTTGTATCACACACTTGCACTAGTATTTGTGGAGAGGATGGAGAGTGAGAGTCTAATGAGGAGAGTGTATGTGGGTGAGGTGGAGGGGGGGAGAGGGAGGCCTAGGGTGAGATGGAGGGATGGAGTGGAGAGGTACATGAGAGGGGGGGGGTGAGCTGGGAGCAAGGCAGTGAAGTGGCATTGGACAGGGCGATGTGGAGGTGATTTGTTTGTGGCTACCCCTTATGGGATTGAGGCGTCTGTCAAGAGATAGAGGGAATGGCGTTTCAATGACCATACACTCGAAACAAAGGGGAGACTACCAAAGTGAAGACCAGTAAATGTGCTTTGCGAGCATGTGGCAAGTGAGCGAGTCCCATGTTATCGCAATTTCCCACTGATGCCAAAAACCAGTGTTACAGTGGGGGAGAAAAAAAATTAATTTGATTTTGTAATACTGTACCTCAACTTACAAACATTCAAGATCCGAGCATTTCAAAGATGCGAACACACAAAAAATAACGAACCGAACATTTCACAGGTACAAACGTACGCATATATCTGATGTATATTTTTAGAACTAACGAAATGCTTGCCACATCCACATCTTCGCAGGTGGCAAACGTTCCATTATCTTTCGTCAGTTGTAAATAGGCATCAAATGGTAGAAGGAAGTGTTGTGTTCTATACTGTAATGTTTTTGTATTGTGTTAATTTATGCATTCATATTTCGTAATACAATCTAAACTTTACCCTCAAATCAGTGAAAAGAACAGTGTTTTTTATGTTGTACATGTAATACTGTAAGGGATTTTCACTGCAAACAAAATCAACTTGCGACCTCTTGGAACCAATTAAGTTAGTAAGTTGAGGTATTACTGTAGAGGCATTCATTGATTAGAGCCAAACACACTGGATCAAAAATATATACACTCA
>JAGKTI010033849.1:0-11581 GCA_018397915.1 Birgus latro | reverse complement strand
TATTATTTTTTTGCCGAATATTCTTCCATGGCAATGTATAAAATTTTTGGTTTTTGCCCAACATCAACTTGTCATTCTGACTTTCTATTTTCTCTGTTTTCCCTTTTTGAACATACAATGACAAAGTACAACTATTCAGCTTTAAAATGACACCAAAACCAACATTCTGTCATGAAAGTGTATTTACACAGAGCAATCAAAGAAAAATATCGCAGCACGAAAATGTGGGTCAGCATGAAAGCGGCTGACTAACACAGATATAATCTGCCTGGCTCAGAAACCTGATAAAGTTAATAAGTTGGAGATAAAAAAGATGTGAATAAAGCAAGTACGGTATCTAAATTTTGTTTCATTCATGCACTACAAAATATTTTACAGTTAAATTTGAATGAAGACTGATATCACAAAATACAATACGCAAATCAGTTTGTGATACTGGTAAACTGTTATGGAGACCCGTTTATCTTGTAAATTGGTACGTATAATTTATAAATATGACCCTAGGGCAAAGGGTGAGTGCTAACAACACTGTGTAAAAATCCTACTCCTCCCACAGGTTTCTCAAAAGTGAAATAGAGAATATGAGACAATGTGCCTGGAAATCTATCCACTTCATCATCATCATTCGAACCTCCTTTCCCACCCTAGGGCAGGGTGAGAAGTAGCAATGTCCAGATAGCCCAAGTTTGCCCAATTCAGTGGGACACGCTTCCATTCAGTCATTGTTTAAGCCCTCAAAATCCTGGCTCTATCAGATAGGCCAAAAAAATTTCACCACGTTCTGTGGCTTCACATATACCTATCTGATAGAGCCAATCAGAATGCTGTCACGTTAAAAAGGGGTGCCAAATCCCTGGTTATGTGCTTCTCTGCACAAAATTAATCTATCCAGCTCGGTCTTTTGTCAGTCCCTTAGCCTCACCAACTTCCATACCTCACTTCCTCACACTCTCATCCACCTTCTTTTTGGCCTACCTTGCCTCCTTCAATTTCACTCAGATATACTTTTTTCACCACTCGATTGTCATCCATTCTCTCCACATGACCAAACCATCTCACTACACTCTCTTCGATTCTAGTGTCCACAGACTTCCTAACTCTGCATCTTTCACAAATCACATTCTTTCGTATCCTATCCACTCTCTGTACTCCACATACATTCCTCAGCAGTTCCATCTCCGTTGTTCTTACTCCTGACTTTCATTTTCATGCTACACCATAGTCTCACATCTGTATGTTAAAATTGGCACTAACACTCCTTCATGTGAGCCTCATGCAGCTGCAACACTCAAGCCTCTGTATTTTATCAAGGCCTTCATAGCACCAGCTACTTTCCTTCCTTGTATCATTCTACTTTCCACTTCTTTTACACATTTTCCTCTATTTTATATCACTGTACCCAGGTATTTGAACTCTCACCAATTCCAGTCTCTCTCCATTCACTGTAACATCACACAGGAGTTACCTTCTCTCTCAATAACCATCACTTCACTCTTTTCTACATTTACTCTCAAGGCACGATGCTCACAGATATCTACAAAACTCTGCACTATTCTACTAAGCTCTTTTCAAGTATTTGCAAGTAACACTATATCATCAGCACACAACAAATTTGAGATATTCCATCTATTACCATTCATTACCATCGCCATCCTTCTCGCCATTACTCATGTTTTACTTCTCTCATCACCCCATCCACATATATACTGAACAACCATGGGGACATCACACAACCTTTTCGCACGCCTACACGTATTGTGATCCATTCATTTCGATGCCCGCTTACCCTTACCCATATCTCTCTACCATGATAAAAACTCTCAATGGCACCTTGCGGCTTACCACCTTCGCCATACATGCGCAAAACCTTCCACAATCCCTCTCTGCCTACTTTGTCGTATGCCTTATCCAGATCTATAAATGCCATAAATACCTTGTCGTCCTTCTCACACACCTCCACTGCAAATATCTGATCCACACATCCTCTGCCACCCCTAAAGCCACCCTGCTCATCACACACTAAGATTTCTGATATCTCTCTTACTTTCCTTATAATAATTCTTCCATATACCTTCCCTACAACACTCAATAGACTTATGCCACAATAATTCTTGCACTCACTTTGCTAACCTTTATTTTTGTATTGAGGTAAAATCACTGCCTTTTTCCAGTCTACTGGCACAGTTTCACTCATCCATGCCTTCTACATATCTCCAACAAACACTTCATTCTGCTCTCCCCACTAAACTTAATCATCTCTGCTTACACTTCATCATCCCCAGCTGCTTTCCCTTTTTCAGCCACTTCACAGCATTCTTCACCTCTGCGAGTGTCACATTTCCTGGCACTGCATTCTTTCTCTGTACACCCCCAAAACCAATCATGTTACCAGTCGCTTTGGTCTCTCCATTCCCATTCATCAGACTTTCAAAATATTCTTTCCATCTAGTCCTTACTTCATCCCCATGGGTTAATAATCTACCACGTACATCCTTCACACTTTCACATTTCTTTCCACTGTCACTTCTATATTTCCACACCTCTTTCGAGAATAACCTCCTATTTTCAGAGTAATTTGCATTCATTTTTCTTCCAAGACCATCATTTACCTCCTCCTTTTTCCTCTTCACTAGTCTCTTGACGTACTTCTTGCTCTCAATACATTCAGTTCTTATTTCATGAACCACTGTCTTGTATCCACTCTACCCACTTCTTCCTCTTTTCCTCCACTTCTCTCTTAACCTCTTCATCCAACCATGCCATGTACTTTTCTTCTTTGTTGTTGCTCTTGCCACACCACAAACCGCTTTTCCATTCCTAACTAAGCAATCCCTATATGTATTCCATGGGCTGTCCAGATCCATTTTAGTCCAATTCATTGATTCTAATTCCTCCCCTACTTTGACCATTCATCTGCCATTTCTTTGATCCTCAGCTTCTCGATTTTCAGTCTCTCCCTGACTGCTCCTCTCTCTCTTGGTTCACCTCACTCCTCTCAGCTTGATCTTGCATACCACAAGCACATGATCTGACACACAGAGATGTACCAATACCAAAATTTTGACCAATACCGATACCACAAAATTGGACTGATACCGATACCAGAATTTTTTTCAGTTCCAAGTGTTTGCTTCAGGGTAATCTGATTATCACTGCTGCTGCAAGAGCCTGATGTTTTGTAACTTGTGTCAGGCTTAGAGTCATCTAACTTCCATTTGTGTTCCAGATGCTTATTTTCCTCAGTCACAAGCAATTCTTCTTTTTCAAGTTCTTGTTTATGGTTACTTTGTAAGTGTTTTCTCAAATTAGTTGTGCTGAATGTTTTTTCCTCTTTACCTCCCCTCGACAAAGAAACCTCACATAGTTGGCACACAACTCTTGCCCCATCATCTTTAGACACTTCAAAGAATTTCCACACAATACTCCTCAGATGTCGAATTGCCATAACTGTGATGGTAATGGAGAACTGTGATGGACTTGCCCAGACAGCTAGTAGCGAGTTTTTGTGCCTTCGGTAAAGTGTTCGAGCCAAACCTCTGTAAAAGAAACAACTATATTCTGCTTGTAGTAACCATCCCGGAAACTTGTCATGCTGTAGTATTGTAAATAAAAATACGAATGAAATTAAACAACTATACGTATCAATAAGAAAAAATTATAAAAGCTGTGAAACCGTAACTGACATAGGCAGAAGACTGTGAGTGGATAATGAAGGAGGGTGGTGCCTGCCATCTGAGGGCTGTGGCAGGGTCCTGAGCCGCTGATGCAAGGATACCAAACTGTCTCGTACGTGTCCATGGTGGCAGATGTGGCTCATTACTAAAGAATGAACTGTATTACTATGCACCATGTACTCAAAGTAATAATTGCCAGACGCCTCAATCCCGAACGGGGTGGGCACAAACAAATCGCCTCCATGTCACTCCGTCCCCTGCCATTTCACTACCACGCTCCAAACTCACACCCCCCTCTCTCATATACCTCTCCACTCCATCCCTCCATCTCATCCTCGGCCTCCCCCTCCCTCTCGCCCCCTCCACCTCACTCACATACACTCTCCTCGTTAGTCTTTCACTCTCCATCCTCTCCACATGCCCAAACCACCTTAACGTGTTTCTCCTAACGCTTCCCATCACGTCCTCAACCACACCACAATGCTCCTTCACTTCTTCATTTGTTAGTCTGTCTCTCCATGTGACTCCACATGCTCCTCTCAAATAACTCATTTCCACTGCTCTCACTCTTGACTTCTGTCCTTCCAACAGGGTCCAAGCTTCACTTCCATATGCCAGAGTTGGTATCACAATACTGTCATGTAACAACTTTTTCACTTCCATGCTCACCTCCCTGTTTCTTATCACTGCTTTCAATGAACCAGCAACCTTCCTTCCCTGCTGTACCCTTTCGAGCACTTCACCCTCCAGACTTCCATCCTTACTCATCACACTGCCCAAGTACTTAAATTCACTTACATTCTCCATTTCCTTCCCATCCAATCTCACTGTACACTCACTGGCTTCACTTCTCTCGAAGACCATCACTTTACTCTTCCCCACATTCTCCTTTAGATTCCGTTTCTTACACACTCTCCCAAACTCATCTACCAAGCCTTGCAGCTCCCCTTCGTCTTCACTCAACAACACAGTATCATCTGCAAACAACAGTACAGGGAGTTTCCAAACACTGCCCTCTCTCACTAGGGCCGCTCCAACATCCACTGCCCGATCTTGTATCTCTTTTATAACCCCATCCATATACAGATTGAACAACCATGGAGACATGACACAGCCTTGTTTCAATCCAACCTTCAAATGGAAAGATTCACTCAGTTTGCCATCCACACGCACTGCAGCCTTAGCACCCTCATACATACTCTTCACTGCCTACAACAACTTCCCATCCACTCCATATATTCTTAATACCTTCCACAAACCTTGTCTATCCACCCTGTCATATGCTTTCTCCAGATCCATGAAGGCTGCATACAACTTCTTGCCCTTCTCTAGAAACTTTTCCACTAAGGATCTAAGAATGAATATCTAGTCTACACAACCTCTTCCCTTCCTAAAACCTAAATAATACTAAATAATTGGAGATTACCACTAATTTATTCTTCATCCCTATAAAACATCCAAATTCTACTTAACAAAATAACTTCCAGTGAGTGATATGTAATGCAGCCTATGCACTAAATTCCTTTTAAGTATCGGTAGTATCAGTAGAAAATCAGCCGATACCAATTCCAATACCAATACTCTATAAATGGGCCGATACCACCGATACTGATACATCAGTACATCTTTACTGACAAACCTCCACATCGTCCTCTCACTGCCCTCGTATCAGCAACACTATCCAGCATCGATTTCTCTACAAGCACGTAATCAATCAGGCTCCTTTCAACACAATCACCATTCCCTCTAAATCATGTAAATTTATATGCATCTTGGTGTTTGAAATAAGAAATACAAATGCACAGCCTCTTTTCCTGACATATGTCCTTCAGTCACTTCCCACTATCATTCTCTCCTGGTACTCTGTTATTACCAATTTTATCATTCATTTCACTCTCATCTTAAATGTAAGCACTAACTTGCCTAGCCCTGGACTCCTGCACTCGTTATGGGGCAACATAGAATTTGAATGATGGATATAATTCACAGGACCAATGCCTACTTTCCCATTCATGTCACCCAATACAAACACTTTAAACTCCTGGGCAATTCTCCAACTATTTTATCTAGATCATCCCAAATCTGTCTTTCTCCTTCTCACTCCCGTCATCACACAGTGCATATGCTACAATCACTGCCACTTTCACCTTCCCAAACTTGAACTTGACATACACACATCTCAAGCTGCCATATTTGTAATCTCTCATTCCACTCTGCCACACCTCATTCATCAACAAAGCAACTCCTTCCTTGCAACTTCCATGCCCATTCATGCCCAACCTTAACCCGCCAAGTCCCATTGACGTACGGTGTACGTCGCTACTTTTTTCCGCGGACAGACCCATCGACGTACACCGTACATCACGCAATTGCAAGGCCCATTGTGTGCACATTTTTCAACATTCGCGGGTGATTTTTGGTAGGCAGCATATGTGGGAGACCTTCCTCTACCTGCTGTCAAGCGGGGATACTGCCTGGCCCCTCCTAACCCCCCCTTCCCCCCACACTGGGCAATTCACCTGTTAGCAGTAAGCTGGGCAGTAAAGGTATGTTGCCCCACGGTCTCTCTAATGACGAAATTCACGGTGAAAGTGATTCCTGAGGTGGAGGACAAAGAAACAAAGAAGCTAGAGGTAGAAACAAACAGAAGTGATGAGGTGGTAATGTCATAAAGGAAGGTGCCATATACTTGGGTTTTGGGTAAGTGAACAATGCTTATAAGTGCCTATATTATTGTGTGAAAACCATTATAGACTTTTACTACACATAAATTCACACCAAATAAATGAAATAAATAAGTAATTTAAAGTGGCATGAATTAGTCAACCCTTCCATAGTTCATTTTCTTAGCCAGGTACCCTGAAAAAGAAGGAAAACGTAAGGTTGAGTGACACCTGTATCAACATTTTTTTACCTCAGGATCGCGATTTCACTATGAATTTTCGATGTTTCTCACCAAAAGCGAATGTTTCAGCCAAAAAACAAAAAGTCGAAAATCGGTTGGGACTCGGCGGGTTAAACACTTTACACCTTGTCACTCCTCCACTTCAAACTCTTTCATCTTTGTTTCACACAATGCCATCTATTCGCTTTATAATGAAATATGGATATGATAACTCTGCTACTTAGTACTGTGTTACAAGCCCACTTGTGAATCAGGGACGAAGGTTTGCCTATAACTCCAGTGTATCTCTTCTCACTCAGGGAATGTGTCACTCTTCTCCTTTACTTACAATATCAATGAGACTCATCTATGGGCAGAAAGACATACCTCATCTCTCTCAGCTTGAGCATATTAGACAGCATAAGTAAAGTGTAAAACACAACAGGTGAAAATGTATGAAAACTTGTCACTGATTGTACCTTTTACAACACAGAAAAGATGGTGGAAGGACAAGACTTGGTGAAATATTACAGCACAGAAAGTAGCTGAGAGATATAAAAGGAGCTGCTTTTCTCCACTGACCTGTTGTTTTACACGTGAAGGAACAATAGCGACACTGGAAGGGCTTCTCCTGGGAGTGAATGAGCATGTGTTGTCTCAGGCCAGTGTTGCTGGTACTCACATGCTCACATAACTCACACTGCAGCAATACATCTGGACAAAACACAATAGAGTCAGAACACAGCACACACTGTGGCAACATATCTGTACAAAACACAACAGAGTACTTCACACTGCAGCATCACATCTGTACAAAACACTATATAGCAACTCACACTGCAGCACCATATTTGGATGAAATACAATGAAGTAACTCATACTGCAACAATATATCTGTACAAAACACAAGGATGTAATTCACGCTGAGCAACACATCTGTACATATCACGTCAGCCCGCAACTCACTCTGTGGTAACACATCTGGATAAATCAATAAAGATAGAATTCACTTAATATCCAAGATATGGACATGTAAAATGCTACTCTTAGGTAAAACCCTGTTTTTGGTACATGACCGAGGGGTTAAGATAAACATACTTATTTCTAATGTCAAAATAATTTCATAAGGAAACAACTTGAAAATAGTACAGTAAAACCTCGATATAACGGACTTCAATAGACCGGAATTTGCTTTTATTGCAATCGAAGAAGTACCAGACTAAATTCTTATATGTCAGAAAAAGTCCGATAAAGCCAGAAGCAGTCCGGACTGCCTGACCACTTCACCTATGTTCACCACAATAAGGTAAATAAAAAACGTTTATCAGTGTACAGTACAGCATTCATCCATCCATCATCTAATCTAGTGTTGCCCCATGAGAAGCATAGGAGCCTGGGGCTAGGCAAGTTGGTCCTGACATTTAAGATGAAAGTGACCAGCCTCACTCATCCCTGAGTGGCATTACATGAGCAATAAACCCCAACCATCCCTTGGATACACATCTGCACATTCTCAATCCGATTCGAGCTCCTTAACTGCCCACTAAACCACCAGGCACCATAATTTGGTTATATGGTTACCACCCAGCATAGTACATGGTTTCCTGGTATACAGGAAACCATTTGGCTTGTCACTCAGTGTAGAGTCACCCATAAACAGAAGGAAGAGGAAAGAATGAAGGAAAGAAAGACAGAAGAGGAAGGATGGAAAGAAGGAAGGAGGAGAGGAAAGGGCAGGCACCCAAGAGCAGCACTACATCAAGTGAGTGGATGGTGAGTACCCCTCACTAACCACACTACAGTACAGTATTAATATATATACAGTATTATACCATTTGATTATTGTAATGAATGTATAATACAGTACAGTACTGCAATGGTAGTGAACACAGTTTAAAAACTGTTGGTGCGATCCAGACTAATGTCTGATATATTGGAATAAGTCCAGGTTAGTAAGAGGGAGTCCGGATGTCGCTTTTATCAGAATTTTGCTTTTTTCGTAATGGCTTAGGCACCAATTTGTCTGTTACAGTGAGGTTTTACTGTACTAACTTTATCATTACCAACAGCATCACATAACACCACAAATATATACAGTAAACTCTCAATTATCCGGCGTAATGCAGCCAAGCCCTATGCCAAATACTGTGAAATGCTGGATATTGCGCAGTACCCCCCATCGCCTCAATATTCAGCATCCAGCTGGACATTTCATTGCTATCCATCTTTACCCTCTATCCTAAAAACTTTCCCATGAAAATTAAGCATAAAATACAATAAGTAATGATACAATACAGTAATATAGTAAACTCTCAATCATCTATCATTGCAATATCTGGTCCAGTGCAATATCTGATGCTGCTGGCACAGCTCTTAAAGCAACATCTGGCAAAATTATGCAATACCCACCGCCAAAACGGGATGTGATGGGCAGTTCTATGTAGTAACTTGCATCAAGGTGTATCAATTGGCTTGTAGACGGTAACCAGACGATGCTGTATTACTGTAATGGATCATTACTTTAATGTATTTTAAGCTTAATTTTTATCTTTTGTTCATGGGAAGGCTTTTAGAATAAAGGGTCAAGACTAATAGTAAAGCAATATCCATTTTGACGCTGAATATTGAGCCGATGGGGGGTACCATGCAATATCCAGCTTTTCACATTATTCAGCACAGGGCTTGGGTGAATTACGCTGGATAATTGAGAGTTTACTGTAATACAGTGCCAGTTGGCTACCATTTACAAGCTGACTGATACACCTCGATGTCAGATATTGCACAGAACTACCGGTTATGTCCTGTTTTGGCAGCGGATATTGCATAATTTCACTGAATATGCTATAACCCATACACTCCCGCTGTCGGCATGGTGCCAAAAGTACAAAACACCTCAGTTAATACCACCGACGTGATGGTGCCGACAGCTAAATTCGAGTGCTGTAGCGTGTCTCAAACTGCTTCAATCTAGCTAATTTTTTGCTAAGGAGTAGGTGAATGTACTGGCAGCACTGTGCACAAGAACTTGTAGCAATGAGTTTGGTTCTGCATGGGTGGGTGACATCAATGTGCCACTGTGCATCAGAGCGTCAGAATGTCACAAAAATTATGCTATTCCTCCACCTCACTGGGCTGGAAGAGGCTGTTGAATATTCACGTGGACCCTTCTGTCCCTTCATTTAGTGATTCATCAGAAGAGGAAGACCTAGATGACTTCTGGGGAGGAATATGAGCCAATGGAGGAGGATATTGAGAGCTGGGAATCCCCCATTCTCCTCCCCCGCTCTCTCACATCCCGCCCAGCTGGGTGGGAAAACGTTGCTCACGGCTTGGGAAACTGGGCTAAAAACATGACAGACAGCCATCCTGCTCTTATTTCTTCTATAAGGAGTACTTTCTTTTGCTTTTCCTTAATTTATATGTCCTTTTGGTTTGTTTTATGCGATAAAAAAAAATTTCCGTTTTTGGTCTGGGATTGGGTGGGTATAAAATTGCAAAAATGCCTGGGATGGTACAGGTTAATAGAGCCAAGTCAGCAACACCAAATTTTGTATTGGGCCAGATATTGTGACAACAGATAATCGAGAGTTTACTGTCTAGCAGAGCTGGGCACTTCCGCAATCACTTCTGCAAATCGCAAATTCCGCAATTGCAGAAGTGTGATCTCATTTGCAGATTTGTGCTTGCAGAAGCACTTCCGCAAATGTAAATTTGACTGCAAACATCTGCGTGGCCTAGCCCAGTAGGAGGCGTCTGGGTGAACTGCCGGCCACCACTCCCGCGCTGTTGCCATATGTACAATAAACAGAATATATATGAAATAAATTCACCTTCAGTACGGTGTACAATAGCATTTTTCAATATCATACATTTTGTACAATAATTTTATGATTCCATCAAAAAGAAACAGAGAGAGAGAGAGAGAGAGAGAGAGAGAGAGAGAGAGGCTGAAGATCAGATTCATCTCTTTTTTATATTCATTGGCTTCATACCAAGCTCTGAGAAAAGGAATGAAAATGGGTGTAAGCCAAGAGGGGGAAACGTTCATACTCATAATTAAATAATAAAGCCTTTGGAATGTTTACCCCCCTTTATCTTACCGACTATGAATATATACAAAAACAAGCACCAAAGCAAGCCTGAGGACATCAAATCACCCAGGGGGTTTAGGGTGGGTTCGTGGAATGTGGGAAGTTTGAAAGGAAGAGCAGGGGAAGTTGTTGAGGCATTCAGTAGGAGGTGGGTGGATGTGGCTTGTCTGCAGGAAGTCCGGTACAGGGGTGGATCAGCCAGAAAGATTGCTGGGAAGGATTGCTACTATAAGTTGTTTTGGCAGGGGGGAACTGATGGATATGGGGGTGTGGGTGTGTTGGTTGCGGAGAAATGGGTGGAGTATGTTATGAATGTCATGAGAGTAAGTGATAGGATAATAGTAGTGAAAATTTTGATAGGACGGGTGATGGTTTCAGTTATATCAGCATATGCTCCGCAGGTAGGATTGGATGACGCAGAGAAGGATAGATTTTGGGATGATTTAATACGTGTAGTGAGTGGTATGGGCGATGATGAGGTAGTGGTTCTGGGAGGGGATTTAAATGGTCATGTTGGTGAAGCAGCTCAAGGGTATGAAGGAGTCCATGGAGGATGTGCATATGGTGTGAGGAATGCGGAAGGGGAAAGAATACTCGAGTTTGGGGAGGCTATGGACATGATTGTGTGCAACACACATTTTAGAAAAAGAGTGAGTAGATTGATTACGTACGAGTCCGGGGAAAATAGTAGCCAGATAGATTATTTTCTGGTAAGGAGGGTTGATAGGAGATTAGTGAGGGATGTTAAAGTTATAGGAAGCGAGGAGTGTGTTCAGCAGCACAAACTGTTGATTTGTGACATGGTGCTTAAGGAACGAGTGATGAGAAGGATGACATATGTACCTAGGAGGAAAATATGGAAGCTGAGAAACCAATCAGTAAGGGATGCCTTTTATAGTGAGATGAGGAGAGTGGTGGCTGAACAGGAAGCC
>JAGKTI010033847.1:0-11581 GCA_018397915.1 Birgus latro | reverse complement strand
TCTCCTAACGCTTCCCATCACGTCCTCAAGCACACCACAACGCTCCTTCACTTCCTCATTTGTTAGTCTGTTTCTCCATGTGACTCCACATGCTTCTCTCAAATAACTAATTTCCGCTGCTCTCACTCTTGACTTCTGTCCTTCCAACAGGGTCCAAGCTTCACTTCCATATATCATGTAACAACTTTTTCACTTCCATGCTCACCTCCCTGTTTCTTATCACTGCTTTCAACGAACCAGCAACCTTCCTTCCCTGCTGCACCCTTTCGAGCACTTCACCCTCCAGACTTCCATCCTTACTCATCACTTAATAGCTAATAATGTAAGGTGTAAAAGTACTCATTTTAACTCCTCCCTTTGGTGAGGTAAAATACTACTCATGTGTGTGCCTAAAATTTTGAGTTGCCATCCTGAAATTTGAATAATGGAGTTGCTAAGGGATTCAGGCACATTTTTAGCTCTCATTAAGGAGGTTATGTTTTTGCCCATGTTGCTTTGTTTGTTTGTTTGTTTTTCTATTTGTTAGCAGGAATACTTAAAAAATTTATGAATGGAATTTGCTGATTTTTTTTTTTTTTTTTTTTTTGAGGGGTTGGGTATGGTCGAAGGAACAGTGCATTAGATTTTGGTTGTGATCCAGTTCATCATCCAGATCCAGGAATTTTACGTTTGCTTGTTCACACGACATCGTCAAAAGTTCTCAATGAATTTTAGTGAATTTTTGAGGAAGGGTGGGCCATGGGCCAAAAAAGAATTGAATAAATTTTGGCCGGATCCAGATCCTATCTCCATGGATCCAGATCCTTTTTAATGGCATTGGCGGAGGTATGCACTCTCTGATTGCTTTCTAGTTTCTTCGGTGTTATGATTACGCGATTTTTTAACCCGTCACGTCCTGACCGATTTTCCACCCCTCTTTCTCCTCCCCCCCCCAAACCCGACCAATTTAGGAAACAATTTTCTTTGATTCAAACCTCTGCTTTTGGTTAGAAACATCGAAAATTCATAGAGAAATCACCCTCCTCCAGGTGATAGTCAGCCTTACCTTTTCGTTCTCTCTCAGAGTACCTGGCTTCAAAGAAAACGAACTATGGGAGGGTTAACTAATTCAAGCCATTTAAAGTTACGTATTTGTTTATTTATTTGGTACGAATTTATGTGTAGTACAAGACTATATTGGTTTTCACACAATAATATAGGCGATATAAGCATTGTTCACTCACCAAACACATCAACATGTGGCACCTTCCTTTACGACATTACCACCTCATCACTTCTGCTTGTCTCTTCCTCTAGCTTCTTTATTTCCTTTTCCTCCACCACAGGAATCACTTTCACCATGAATTTCATCATTGGAAAGACCTTGGCATAACATGTCTTTACTGGCCAGGTCACTACTAACAGGTGAATTGCCGAGTGTGGGGGGGAGGGGGGGTCAGGTGGGGCCAGGCAGTATCCCCACTTGACAGTGAGTAGAGGAAGGTCTCTCACATATGCCTACCAAAAATCACCCGTGAACCTTGAAAATGTGCAAATGACTGACCTAGCAATTGCATAACCTATGGGTACGTCATTGGGTGTCACCGTGACAAAACACTGCGACGTACCCATACATTGTCGGGACGCCTCAGGTTAAAACTGGTGCTTGTTGTCAGGACCAGAAAAATAATAATAAAAAATAAGGGGGATGCAGAGAGTGCATATAACTATACTGCGTTTACCTGAACCTGGCAAAGGTCCATAACCCTTTTCAGCTGAAGGCCAAGTGTGATCGGATTGGAGAGTTGATTGGACTAGTAACCATGGAAACACATTCTTACCTCATAACTAAGGTTTACCGAACTAGAGGGGCACTCAGTAGAGTGCATCTCTCTGACAAGGGCAACATAATTTCCAAACCACTCCTCATAAAGGGTTAGGATTTCTCATCACTGATTAGAGTTTCATAAAACCGGATCCAGAATCTGTAATACGGTCTGGATTGCTCACAAAAGTTAATCGATCATTCCTCGGGGACATGGGCTATCTACCCACCAAATTTGGGCCAAATCTCTCTCTTAATTTTTGAGTAATCGTGCTAACAGAGAAACAAACAATCAAACATCGGTCCCGAAAGTTAACTGATTGTTCCCTAGGACATGGACTATCTGCCCACCAAATTTGGTCAGTATCTCCTTTATAGTTGAGTAATCCTGGTAACAAACAAACAAACAAACAAACAAACAGGTGAAAACATACTCCCCGTGTCGGAGAGAATTATATGCAATTGCGACTTTGTGTGTGTGTGTTCTTACCTAATTGTTCTTACCTAATTGTATCTTAACAGGAATGAGTCAAGCTCGTACTGTCCTATGTATTAAATCACTTTTATCGTACATATCTTTAAATTTATGAATTGTTTTGGCACAGACTGTTTCATTCGGTAGTGCATTCCACCGATCAGTTGCCGAATTTGGGAAACTGAACTTCCTTATGTCTTTATCACCTCTCTTTTTATACAGTTTTTTGCAGTGTCCTATTGCTGATGCTTTCACATAGGTTATATAATCATTTATGTCTGTTTTCTGTTTCCCTGAGATACATTTATATAGCATAATCATGTCTCATCTTTTCCTTCTCTCCTGTAGTGTTGGAAGATTAAGTTTTTCTAGTCTTTCTTCGAAGCTTAGATCCCTGAAGCTTGGTAACCATCTTGTAGTGACCCTTTGAACTTTTTCAGTCATCTATGTGTTTTCTTGAGATGATGATTCCAGACTACTGATACATACTCTAGGGCTGGTCTGATGAATGATGTTATCTTTCTCAGTAAGTCTTCATTTATCTACGGGAATACTATTCCCATATTAGCAAGCGGTGTACTCGTATACGTTTCTTACCTTCTCACTGATGTGGTCAGCCGGAGATAGTCTGTTATTGGTAATCACTCCTAGGTCCTTCTCTCCTGATATGTGTAGGATTTTACTTCCCAGCTTATAATCCCAATCTGGCCTTTTTCCACTTTTCTGTCTATCTATCTATCTATAGCCCGACGCCCTAATCCTGCAAAGGGTGGCCGCAGACAAAACGCCTCCAAGTCGCTTTGTCACCCACTATTTGCCTACCCTCCCCCTAGCTCACTCCTCCCTCCCTCATATACCTCTCAACTCCCTCCCCTCCACCTCATCCTTGGCCTTCCCCTCCCTCTCCCTCCCTCCACCCCACCTGCATACACCCTCTTAGTCAGTCTTTCATTCTCCATTCTCTCCACATGTCCAAACCACCTCAGTGTATTTCTCCTAATCTTCTCAACCACATCCACCCCACAACGTTCCTTCACTTCTTCATCAGCCTGTCCCTCCATGTCACTCCACATGCTCCTCTCAAGTAACTCATTTCCACTGCTCTTACTCTTGACTTGTTACCCTCTAGCAAGGTCCATGCCTCGTTTCCTTACGTCAGGGTAGGGATCACGATACTGTCATGCAGTGACTTCTTGACTTCCATACTCACCTCCTTATTTCTCATCACAGCTTTCAATGAACCAACAACCTTCCTTCCTAGCTGTACTCTTTCAAGCATTTCATCCCCAAAACTTCTATCCTTACTCATTACACTGCCCAAGTACTTGAATGCACTCACATTCTCCATATCCACCATCCAACCTCACTGTGCATTCTGTGACTTCATTCCTCTCAAACACCATAACTTTACTCTTGTTCACATTGACTTTCAGATTCGTCTTCTTACACACTGTCCCAAATACATTCACCAAACCTTGCAACTCCCATTCATCTTCACTCAACAATACTGTATCATCAGCAAACAACAATACCGGAATCTTCCACATCTCACCCTAATTCATTAGAGCCACCCCAACATCCACTGCCCTACCTTGCATCTCCTTTACAACCCCATCCACGTATATATTAAACAACCATGGAGACATCACACAACCCTGTTTCAGTCCCACTTTCAGATCAAAGAATTCACTCAGCTTACCATCCACTTGCACAGTAGCCCTAGCTCCTTCTTACATGCTCTTCACAGCACTCAACAATTTCCCCTCCATTCCATATATTCTTAATACCTTCCACATACCTTGCCTATCTGTTCTGTCATAAGCTTTCTCCAAGTCCATGAAGGCAGCATACACTTTCTTTCCCTTCTCTAGATACTTCTCCACTAAACATCTTAGAACAAATATCTGATCTACTCACCCTTTTCCCTTCCTAAATCCCCCTTGTTCTTCTCCAACTAACTCCTCTCTTATATGCCTAACCCTATCAATAAGTATTCTACAATATATCTTTCCAGTCACACTAAGAAGGCAAAAACCACTATGGTTACCACATACTTCACTCTCCCCTTTTCCTTTATATAAAGGAACAATTATACCTGAATTCCAGTCCTCTGGTGCCTTTCCCTCTTCCCAAGCCAATCTACACAACTTCCATATCCATTCCACAGCAATCTCACCCCCATACTTCAGCATTTCACCACACACTCCATCAATTCCTGGGGCCTTTCCCATCTTGATCTTCATTGCCTCCACTACTTCCGCCCTACTGATCTCGTCCTCCCTCCTCTCACCTCTTCTTCTCCCAGCCATTCCCCAACCACTTATACTCACTCTGCTCTCACTCTCTACATTCAACAAATCCTCAAGTGCTCCTTCCATCTCCTCAGTTTCTCTCTCTTCTCCTCCAGTAATCTATTATTCCCATCTTTCACTCCCCTACTATTTCCCCTTTCACACTGTCTTACTTTTTTTACCTCCTTCCAAAACAATTTCTTACTCTCCCTCCATTTTACACTCAGATTCCTCCCAAACTCCTCATTCATTTTCTTCTTACTCTCCTTCACCAATCTCTTCACCTCTCTTCTCCACCTCACATATACTTCTCTCTTCTCTCTCTCATCTTCTCCCCTACCCCTGCTCGCTAGCCATTCACTGTATGCCTTCTTCTTTTGTTCCCCAGCTTGTTTCACCTCATCATTCCACCATGCTGTCCCTTGCACACCCCTGCATCTCCTCCTCACTCCACAAACCTCCTCACACACTGCGCCTATCTCTTCCGTGAAAATCTTACATACATCTTCCACTCCTTCCATCTGCTCTAACTCATACCTTCCCAGTCTTTCTTCCACTATGCTCTTATACTTTGCCATTTTCTCACTATCTTGTAACTTCTCCACTCTTCTCACAGGAGCTATTTCCTCCTGTCTTTCCCTTCGTCTCTTCACCCACATTCTTTGCAGCCTTACTTTGGGCATCACTAAGTAATGGTCAGAGATTCCCTTCCCCCACCCTCTCCACATTCTTGCATGCAACGCTTGTCTTCTCATTCGCTCATCCACATACACGTAATCTATCATTGTCTTCCGTTCTACAAGTTCACCATCCATCCTCCTCAAGACTCTCCATGTATACCTGTGGATCATCGTGTGCCAAAAGTAGGTGTTGGCTATTGCCAACCTCTTACCAGCACAGATGTCCACCAAGGCACTACCATTACCATCCACCTCAGCTGGCATACTCCACAGACCAATCACTCCATCCACTCGTACATTCCCAACTTTTGCCATTCATGTCTCTGATCAAAAACACTCTCTCCTCCTCTCAAACTTGTCCATGCATGCTTCTACACTTGCCCAAAACTCATCTTTCACTCTTGCCTCTCGGTCCTCTTTCGGTGCATACACACATACAATCGCCCAAGCTTGTATACCTACCTTCATCCTCACCCATACAATCCTTGCACCCACTGTTCCATACTCTCTTATATTCTCCTTCCACTTCTTGCTTATCATCAGACATACTCTCTCGCCCTCTCATTCTCATTAACTCCCGCAAATATTCCTAAACCATATTCCCATTCTCTCACCTTTCCCTTTAGTTTCAGTCAGTCCACATACATCCATTCTTGCATCCTCTAGCACCTGAACAATCCCTCTCTCTTTCACTTCATCATTCACTCCTCTCACATTCCATGTCCCCACCCTCAGAATGTCCTTTGTCCGTTCCTTAGTCGTCAACATATGGTTCGTCCTGGTCCGAGGCGCTTTATTCGCTTGTTTAGTTAGTTCTTTTTACGGGGTGGGGCACTAACCCACCACCAACCCTTTTAGTCACCTCATACAAGCAGGGATACTGGGGGAATATTCATGGAACCCCCCTACCACCAGGTTTTTTTTTTTTTTTTTCCACATTTACCAAACTTAATTACATGACACTTGTCCACATTGAATTCCATTTTCCATTAATTACTCCATTCATGAAGTTTACTTAATTCTTCTTGTAGGTCTGTACAAGAGTCTGTGTTAGTAATGCTCCTTTGTGTTTATCATCAGCAAACATATTTAGATAGCTTTCATTTCGAATGTTACTATCAGTGTCATTTATGTACATTAAAAACAATTGTTGCCAGCACTGAACCCTATGGAACACTGCTAGTCACTTCCTTCCATGATCAGTAATTTCCCCTTAATACTGTTCTCATTTCCCTATTTCTAAGAAAATCATGCATCCAACAGTACAGATTGCCTTGGATTCCTCCTTGATGGTACAGTTTCCATAAAAGTCTTTGGTGCGGTACTCTGTCCAATGCTTTCTTGAAATCTACGTAGATACTGTCCACCCATCCTTTTTTTTTTTCTGTAATGTTTCTGCAATTCTATCATAGTGGCTTAATAGATAAGTAACACATGATTTTCCCTTTCTGAAACCAAACTGCCTTTCTGTTGACATAGGTAGTTTAGTCAAACTTTTCTTATCAGCTTTTCCATTATCTTACAACACTGGTTAGTGATACTGGTCAGTAGTTGAGTGGATTTTGCCAATTCCCTTTCTTGAATAGGGGAACAGTGTGTGTGTGTGTGTGTGTGTAGCACAGGTCCATCAGATGAAAACAAATCAAACAAGGAAAGAAACAAAGAATCCAGTATATGGTAACGAAAAGTGGTACTATTATGTAACCAGTCAAGGAAAAAATATGCACTGACGGTGTATTTAAATCCCTTCTCTCTGATGATACCTATGACCTTGTTCTTTCCTTATCCATGCAAATTTGTCACTTAGTTTTTTTTTTTTTTTTACTGAAGTAGCTAGATATCATCATTATCACCATTATCTTCATCATCATCATCGTCACTATCATCGTTATCATCATCGTTCATTAATCTTAATCCACAAAATCGCTTCAGTCCGATGGCTTCAGATTTTTTTTTTTTAAATGCAAGGAAGAAGGAACCAAAGGCCATGGGCCCGCATACTGTTCCTTCCAAGAAAAAGCAAAAACAATAGAAAAGAGAGCCAAATTCATGATCCATTCATTTCGAGATGCCTGGACACACTGCGTTTGAAAGACTGGAGATCATAGAAAGTAGGGAATACAGACAGAGGAAGACAGTTCCAGAGTTGATCAGTTGCATAGCATAAATGAAGGACTGGGAGTAACGGTTAACTCTTGCATTAGAGTTGGACAGAAAAGGGATGAGAGTTTGTTGCTAGACGGGTACTACATGCCCGTCGTAGAGGTGGAGAGATGCGAGCAGACAGTCCAGAACAGTGACAGTTGAAGTAGCGATAGAAGAGAAAGGGTTAATAACACCAGTAGTTTTAATGGCAATACCCACCCCTCTATAGTTCTTTCACTTTCACCTGGCCCGGATTTTAGTCTTTTTGCAGGTTATTTCATTTAAAAAAACTCATTGGCAGAAAAAGACAATACAGCGGCTCTGCATCCTCTCCATAGCATTTTTTCGTGACAAGTAGTCCATTCTAGTGTTAATATACTGTATTGCTACAAGTTACTATACAACTCGAACAGATGTCAAGTTGGTGAAAACGCGAGTGCGTTGGTAATGAAGACGGCCAGTATCACCCTGTGAACGTTGTGTGGAGCACAAAATGGACGTCTAAACTGAGCTTGGACGTCCTACGGCCCATTTCCTATCACACGGTGGACGTCAACGGGCACCTTCTGCTTTCTTGAGTTCACCCCAAGAGAGTGGGACGCCACTTGTTTAGATTCCGTAGCAGACGACGTTTTTATCGTCAACAACAGTAGACGTGAACCAGCTAGTAACTTTTGTAATGGGTATTTTCCTAAAACAATAAAAACATAAGTAGTATAAAAAGATTATACAAACTTTATCATAATATAAGATAGTAGACGACACATTACTTGGCCACAAGTACGAATAGTCTCTATAAAGAAGAAGGAGACTACAGAGTCATGGACGTCCACAGTGAGCGTGTAATGGGTCTGGCGGCTTTCCACCCGTGGACGTCCACGACCCTCGTCTGTCAATCTACGACCCTCGTGCAGCAGCAAATTTGGACGTCCACGAGTCCCCGTGTACCCCTGATAGGGGCTGTCTTAGCAAGGCAAGGGAAAATACCAGCATTGACCAGAGGATTTCATCTTATGCAGGTCAGGGTCTGTTATTGTGTGCTTCTTTTACACGATTTTATTTGGTTTACCGCTTCACTGCGAGGATGTCTTAATAATGCTGTTGGCATGGCTCTTGTGATTGGGTTAGTTTCTGTTTGTATGTGTATATATGTATATTTGCTTATTTGTATGTATGTATTTACATACGTATGTTTACTTAATTTATGTATATATATGTCGGATTTTTCAAAACAGATTTGCGTAAGACATTAAAGAAAACGTATCATCGTCACAATAACTCCTTCAAACACCTGAAAGGAAAAATACAGTCTTCTGAGTCATGAGAGAAATATTTGATACTGTTACTGATACAATAGTATCCCAGGGCCGTTGACGGGCAGGGAGTGCTCACGGGATCGCCCCTGGCTATGTAGGGGATTAAGATCGACAGTAACAAAAAGCAATTATACCTGCTAATTTGGACACACTGGATGCGACTTAATCGACCATAACAACAAACTATTCCTCTCAGTTACAACAACCAGTTATACCTACCAGGTTATACCCAGCAGGGTGTGACAATCGACTATGACAAACTGTTTCTACCAAATTAACTCCTTTAGATGTGGCATATTATTTGTCCTATCTTTTCGTATATATACAGTATATATATGTGTGTGTGTATCTATGTATATATGTATACGTTTATGTTTACTCATGTATATGTATGTATGTATGCCAACAAAATAACTCGTCATTGCCAGATCATAGGTCAAAAACTCTTCATTGCCAGTTCATAGATCAAAGTTCATGGATCAGATTCAAAGATCAGGGTGTGGCGTTATCCCTTCAATGCGTGGTCAGTCTGAATAAATAATACCACATATGTGTGAATCTGGGAAGAAGCGATTCGATTTCAGTGTAGATCAGCCACAGATTAAGGTCAGGCTCAGGGGTTAGGGTGAGGTATTGTCTGAGAAATTCCTGGTGTGATTTAGCTAAGGTCAGAGGTAAGGGTGAGGTGTTGTCTGAGGAATACCTGGTGTGATGTAGGTTCAAACATACACTGTGTTTGAGATTAAAAGGAAGTGATGTGATTTTTTTTTTTTTTTTATGCAGGGAAGAAAGAACCAAAGGCCAAATTGTTCCCTCCTGGAAAAAAAAAAAGTGATGAAATGTTGGTGATAAGAAGTGATGCGATTTTGTTGATAAGTGATGCAATTTTGGTGATAAGAAGTGATGCAATTTTGGTGATAAGAAGTGATGCGATTTTGGTGATAAGTGACGAGATTTTGGTGATAAGAAATGAAGCGATATTGGTGCTAAGAAGTGATGCGATTTTGGTGATAAGTGATGCGATTTTGTATCACAGAAATGAAGCGATATTGGTGCTAAGAAGTGATGCGATTTTGGTGATAAAAAGAAATGAAGCGATATTGGTGCTAAGAAGTGATGTGATTTTGGTTATGACTGTTAGAAAGCATACCAACATCTCTTCCTCACCGATTTATTCCTGCTTCTCCACCGTTATTATATTCTGATTTGTTGTTTATGCAATCTGTGCTAAAAAAAAAAAAATGATATAAGAAAAAAAAGAGGATAATATTGGATACTTTGGAAAAATAAATCGGTAAGGAGGTGTTAGGGAGCCTCTTTACCCGACGGGAATACGGTCCTGGAAAATAAATCGCTAAGGAAGAGGTGTTAGGGAGCCTTCATAACCAGCGGGAATATGAGCCTAGTTCATATTGTTTTATATTCTGACTGAGGAAAGTCTCTCCCGGTGAATGGGTTAATGGAGGCGTTATCTACCTCTTCCTATTCAAAATATTTCTAAGCCAAACAGAATGATGTGAAGGAAGTACAGAATGATGTGAAGGAAGTACAAGTGATGTGAAGGAAGTACAAGTGATGTGAAGGAGGTACAGAATGATGTGAAGGAAATACAAATGATATGAAGAAAGTACAGAATGATGTGAAGGAAGTACAAATGATGTGAAGGAAGTACAGAATGATGTGAAGGAAATACAAATGATGTGATGGAAGTACAAATGATGTGAAGGAAGTACAGAATGATGTGAAGGAAGTACAAATGATGTGAAGGAAGTACAAATGATGTGAAGGAAATACAAATGATGTGAAGGAAATACAAATGATATGAAGGAAGTACAGAATGATGTGAAGGAAGTACAAATGATGTGAAGGAAATACAAATGATGTGAAGGAAGTACAAATGATGTGAAGGAAGTACAAAACGATGTGAAGGAAGTACAAAATATGAAAGGCACGGCTGTAATGAACTGGTGAAGGGGAGCCTGCATGTATGTATAAAAGGAGGTGGAATTTCGTACCAAATTCCACACTGCCAGAACCCCCTCCCAAGATGAGTAAAAATCGTCTGGAAGCGGCAAGGTGAATTCCGTATTCTCGCGAGGAAAAACCTTAACACCTTTTCCTAAGCGACTTATTTTGTTTATTGCACCTTACTGTCCTCTTCTGTTTTATATACATCCTTCCAGTAGAGTTATCCACGGCATAAATTACGCACAGAAGGATATTAACCAGCTATATCCAAAAATAAATCGCAAAGGGAGAGGTGTTAGGGAGCTTCGTTAACCGACGAGACTACAGAGGACATTCGTACTTAAGGGGTTCTCAGGGCAGTGGCGCCTTTTGGTGGTTTATTCTTGCTAGTCTCTCTCTCTCTCTCTCTCTCTCTCTCTCTCTCTCAGTGTGTGTGTGATGGAACTGGGTCGTGGTTGGATGAAATTTGATGAACCTTAATTATGAGGTAGGAATGCGTCTCCTTGGTTACTAGTCAAATTTATCCTCCAGTCTGACTACGCTTGGCCATCAACTGAAATGTCAAATGAAAACCATCTGAATATACCCCTTTTACCCTAACTTGGCTCGGAATTGCCATCTCTTCGTGTTGAATGCTGAGTTGCAAAGATAGATTAACACTAGAATATGTTGCTAGTCACGAAGAAGCGCAGTGGGAAGGATGGAAAGCCGGAGTGTTATTTTCTCCACTGAGCTACGTGAAATAAGCTGCAAGAGGAGGAAAGTTTCAGCCAAGTGACCTACTTGCCTCCAAACGATTTATATCGTTAATGATGGCTCCTTAAATCCTTCAGTACGGGTGGCTTTTTATTTTTTTCAGCCAGACACATTCATTCAACCTAGGAAATGCCTCGTACTGAAGG
>JAGKTI010033844.1:0-11582 GCA_018397915.1 Birgus latro | reverse complement strand
GTAGGCTGAGGTGGTTTGGACATGTGGAGAGGATGGGGGATGATAACTGGGTGCAGAGGGTGAGAAGTGTTAATATGGGGGGAGGGGTTGGGAGGGGTAGACCGAGAAAGACATGGGACGAGGTCATTAAATGTGACTTAAGGGTTAAGGGACTGAATAGGGAGGCTGCCAGAGATCGAGCAGCGTGGAGAGCCGCCATTAGGTGACCAAGGCCGACACATGCAAGCATGTTGGAGCCTTCAAAAACGAAAACGACCATGGAGAAGTTGAAAGGTGGCATCTTTGACGGTCTTCAAGTCCGTAAGCTCATCAGAGATCCAGAGTTTGAAAACTCAATGAACTAAGTGGAACTGGAAGTGTGGAAGGCTTTTGATCTGGTCATGAAGAACTTTCTTGGCAACAACAAGGCCAGTAGCTACGCAGAACTTGTCACCAATATGCTGACTGCTTTCAGAAACCTCGTATGCAACATGAGCATCAAAATACATTACAGTAAGACCTCACTATAACAGACTAATTGGGGCTCAGGCCAGTCCGAAATATGCGATTTTCCGATAAAAGCGACATCCGGACTTACCCCTGCTAATCCGGACTTTTTCCGATATATCAGACATTAGTCCAGATTGCATCAGTGGTTTTCACCACCATTGCAGTATTGTACTGTGTTATACCTTCACTACATTAATCAGATGGTATAATAATACTGTACTGTGCACTGAAAAACGTCTTTTACTTGTCTTATTGTGGTGAACATAGCTTAAGTTGTCAGGCAGTCCGGACTGCTTTCTGTCTATATCGGACTTTTTCCGATATATAGGCGTTTAGTCCGGTAGCTCCTCGAGTCCAATAAAAGCGAATTCCGGTCTACTGAAGTCTGTTATATCGAGGTTTTACTGTACTTATTCTCACATATGGATCAGTTTCCTGAGAATCTGTGGGATCAATGAACGACGAGCAGGGGGAGAGATTCCATCAGGACATGAAAGAGATGGAGACCAGGTATCAGGGACGCTGGGATGCAGTCATGATGGCTGATTACTGTTGGACTCTGAAGAGAGACATCCCTGCCGCTGAGCATTCTAGGGTTTTGAAAAAAACGGAAGTTCAGGCCCTGAATTTTGAACAATGATGACGTAACATGCAATTTACATGTACTTACCTTTATCAGTGTCTGCTATTCAATTTACAGTAATCAATTTTTGTAACATTGAATTAATAAATTGTGTTAGAAAACGTTTTTTTCTCTTAAAAACCTATTTCGGACGAGAAATATTAACAAAAATCAACCGATAATGTTACAAAAACGTAATCGATTTAGTCAGAAGATCGGATTTAAAAAAAAATCAACTTAGCACAAAAACCTGAGCTGATCGAGAGAAACGGATGTCATTTTCGGATTCAGCGGTACAAAATTGTCCTAAATCAGTTGAAGAAACATAGACAACTTACAAATAAATTTTTTTTGTAACCCAGTGTAATCATTTGTATAAGTGAAAGTTTCGTTGTAAATTGAAAAGGTCCTAACTTTCTGGTCATCATATAAGTGATTCACCGCATACCAGTTCATTGTATAATGAAGGTCTGCTGTATAAGATAATAGAGGTATTAGCCCGTTGAGTCTAATTACGTTTTTATTTATTTTTTATTTTTTTTTAGAGAGAGATTTTATTTCAGCTTAGGAAAAGCCTCTCATTTTGAAGGGGTTAATGAAGGATATATCAGATCCCTTATGTTAGAAAAGTCCAAATCTGATTAAAATCATCTAGAGATAGCAAGAACAAAATTTTAAAAATGCATCATCAGATTGAAGAGGTTAAAGGTTATTAAGAAGGAAAGACCATGTGTGAAGTGAACATGAGAAGAAACAAAGTGGATGAATTAGGTGTGATATGTATAAGATCAGGTGTGAGTTCTCATACCTGGCATAAAGAAGTACAGCGAGCTCTCACATAACACACAAATATTGTCTCCGGAAGGTCCAGCTTTATGAGATTTACGTGTTATAGGGCCATATGTTTACATGTTAAAAGGTTTCATGGTACCCAAGCCAGCCCCAAGTTCACCTTTGGAGGCCGTTTTCAGGGATTTTTCCCAGGACATTTACCTACCTAATAATGACTTCAGTACATACAAACACTGGAGGATTCCTCACTTTGAATTGAGGAGGTTTTGGGCTTCCTGGGGGAGGGAGAGTGGGATTCCAAGGCAGGGCAGGACTCCTATTGGTCCCCAGGTGGCCAAAGAAAAAGAACAAAGATAACACACAGCACGTGTAGAGCCAGAGCTCGGGAAGGGGGTAGGGTTAACTGGGGCAGGAATGCTCAGTGGACTGTGACGACACCCTGCTCAGACACGTGACAACCATAGAGCGCATGGAGAGGGTAGGCTTTGCTGGGGCAGGAATGCTCAGTGGATTGTGACGACACCTTGCGCAGACACGTGACAGCCATATGTCATTGGCTGATGCAACCCATGCTATGACTATCACTGCCTGTGTTATGTCTGTTCCCATCGCTGTATGACCAATTTTTTCATGTAATGACTGTTTAAACCATAATTTGTGGCCTCCGGCCACGTAATCCCTATCGTCGCAGTGTAGTGGTTTTTGAAAAATGGACAGATGTTTTAACCTGCGTTATATGTCGTTTTCACGGTTGACCATTTCCTGGCCTCAAAAATTGCCTTCTGTGTTATGAGAGGTTCGCGCACTCAGATCGTGCAGTAAGTGAGAGCTGACTGTACAGTAATCTCTCTACTTTCCGAATGACCGCTCTCCAGTTACACCACTGTTCGGACATCGTAGGCTGATGTTCGAACCCACACACCCCCCCCCCCCCCCACCCACAATCCTCTTTTTCTCTTTTTTTTTTTTTAAACCCGTAAGTTTGAATTTGGCGCGTGGCACTGAACAGCCGTGTTTACATTCCATTCCCACCGTCTCCCCCTCCCACCACTCCGACAGTTGTCTCTGAA
This sequence comes from Birgus latro, assembly GCA_018397915.1. Taxonomy (NCBI): domain Eukaryota; kingdom Metazoa; phylum Arthropoda; class Malacostraca; order Decapoda; family Coenobitidae; genus Birgus; species Birgus latro. The sequence continues at coordinate 8,609 of JAGKTI010033844.1, read as the reverse complement.
CTCCAGTGAGTTTTTGTTTAAACAATCATAATTCACAGTGCTAAGGATTAAGTGCAGTTCAACACTGAATTACTGTACATGCTTCAAGGGCATGTATCATCACTGTGAAAGCCTTAGAGGTGGGGTAATATTCGTAACAGCCACCATGGACATTGTAAACAATGTACACTGTCAACTGCCATATATTTTCCATAATCACTTCTAAATCCTCATTCTCTGGTTACATTTTATTTACTTCATGCTTTGTGTCCCATATTTGAGTGCATAGGTTGTGAAAAGGTGATTTTCTCAGTGATTACCATAACTCTTATATATGTTCACTATCTAGTCAACTGGTGAACATATTTGCCCTACTCACCTCTAAACCATCATTTTCTGGTAACAGTTTATTTATTTCATTCATTGTATCCAATAGTTTAGTGCATAAGATGTGAGAAAGGGTGATTTTCTTAGTGATTACCATGTCCGATACTTACTTACACTATGCTGTCAGCTGGTGAACACCTCTGCCTTACTCACCTCAAAGTCATCATTTTTTGGTTAAAATTCAATTAATTCATGCTTTGTGTCCATTATTTATGTGAATGGGGTCTTAAATAAGTGCTATGCATGTCCAGTAGGGAAGTAGGTAGGTGTTTTTTTTATTTAGGTTAGGTTAGGTTAGGGTCAGAAATGACCGGTGCTGGAGCTTCAGGGCCACTTTCCGGTCATGCCTTTGGCTCTATTACAACAGATAGTGGAGAGATTACTGTATTTGGTTTGTTGGTAAGTGATGGAGGGGAATGAATGATTATGTATGTATGAACTAAAGATGATTGTATGTCAAGAGTAAAATGCTGTATTGAAAGTTGCACTGGTAATTGTATATGTACACCCTAGGGCAAAAGTTTGCCAGATATTTTCCCTTTCCTGCATCTTGTGACGAGTATGCCTCTTCAGCTTTATCTTTGTATTGAACAGAATGGTCTCCTCTCTGTGTTGCTAGTGACATTTAATTAAAAAAAAAAAAATGCAATTGGTTAGGCCTGTGAGGTAGAGCCAAGATTCATGAGGCTTCCATGATAAGTGAATGGGTGTCAGGCCCTTTTCACTGAGCGTGCTGTTGATTCTTCTTCCTCATGTTATGCTCTCTCTTTCTTTGCTTTCTGGACCCTGCCTCATCTCATCTTTTGGTATGAAGAACCCACGGTGATGAATGATACACAGATTTAAAAACATAGTTGTTGGATGAATGGGTGTCAGGCCCTTTTCACTGAGCGTGCTGTTGATTCTTCTTCCTCATGGTATGCTCTCTCTTTCTTTGCTTTCTGGACCCTGCCTCATCTCATCTTTTGGTATGAAGAACCCACGGTGATGAATGATACACAGATTAAAAAACATAGTTGTTGGATGAAACCAGTAATTTTTAGGGATTCAGTGTTAAATTAAGTGGTAAATGGTTCATTTCACCGAACACATTTTTGGGAGTTTTACTAGTATTAGTATGCTTCTTTGTGTTTGACTGTGGAATATACCCATGCCATTATTTGATTGAAACTAACAAATGAGGAAGTGAAGGAGCATTGTGGTGTGGTTGAGGATGTGATGGGAAGCGTTAGGAGAAACACGTTAAGGTGGTTTGGGCATGTGGAGAGGATGGAGAGTGAAAGATTGATGAGGAGAGTGTGTGTGAGCGAGGTGGAGGGGGCGAGAGGGAGGGGGAGGCCAAGGATGAGATGGAGGGATGGAGTGGAGAGGTATTATGAGAGAGGGGGTTGTGAGTTGGGAGCGTGGTAGTGAAATGGCAGGGGACAGAGTGACATGGAGGCGATTTGTTTGTGGCCACCCCGTTCGGGATTGAGGCGTCTGGCAATAGATAGATAGTAATATGCTGCTGCTGCAAGGATATTGTTGTCCTACTGCCTGCTGTTTATGGTGCAAACAACTTTGTAGCTCATGTAACACAAAGAAGGGAATTGAACTTAACTTCTGTTTCCTCAGAGTCATGTCACAAAGCAATTTATAAAGAAAATTGTGCTAGATCTTACTCAGTGTAGGCACAAAAATGAAGGTTTAGATGATGTTCATAATTCATTTACTTATTTGGCAGAGGAGTGCACAGAGACTTTAGAGCGATGCAAGCAGATGGAGGTGGAGGGGGTAGCTAAGGTGAAGGACATAGAAAACAAGATCAAGAACTCCAAAGAGCTCAAAGAAAAGGAACTGAAGGCTGCCAATGCAGAATTGGAGCGCTGCAAGAAGGTGGCTACCGACACAAGGAGCAAGTGGAATCTCAAGAAGCAGGTGAAGATTCTATCAACTTTGTTTCTTCTTAATTCTGTTTTTATCGTATTTGTTTTGAACTTGGATTGCATATTAAACTACAGAAGCAGAAGAAAGTTGTTATTATAAATCATATTAGAAAGTAGAGGTGACTGAAGTTAGAGTAGAAATGATCTGGGATTAAGTGCTGATTCTTGTGGCAAACTGTTGGAACCTTTGTAAACAATATGATTAGATAACAACAGAAAATGATGCTGATATCAGAACGTTTTGTGAAAGTTGAGCAGGGTGGTTTCTGGGATGGTGAAGGATGTGTGAATCAATACATTATAAACAGTAAAGTAGTGAGAGGAGAAAACATGTCAGGAGTGCAAGATATTGTAGCCTTTTGACTCAAACCTGGCCATGAATTGCCATCTCTCCATCATGAATGCAGAGTTATATCAATAAATTAATGTTAGAAAATTATGCTAGTCAGTAACAAGTATAATGGAAAGGATGCAGAGCCACAGCACTTTATTTTTCTGCCGTTGAGTTGTGTGAAATAGATAAAAAGGGACAAAATCGGGCCCAAGCTTGTGTAAAGATATATAGTCAGTTATGGAGGTAGGTAATGTGTATAACCAGTTGAACAGGGATACATCATGAGAGGTTATGCAAAGTATATATGATGTATGCATACATTTTGTAAAGAAGTGTTCCATGACTGCTTCCCCCCCTCATGGCTGCTTTCAAGTTGTGTGGTCCTTTTTGCATTTTACTTCTCTTCTCCCCAAAAGCTCTTTCCTCACTACGGGTTATGCTCTGTTGCACTTCATGTTGCCCAGCTCGTGTTGCTGAGGCTGGTGATGTTCATTCTAGTATAGTGGGCAGTGTGCACCAGTTAACATTGTGCTGCAGGAGGAAGAGGATGGATACCAACACTGCAGCAGTTCAAGAGACTGTAATGTGGAATACTGTGGCACTGTGTTGTGCCAAATAGAAAAAGAAGAGGAAAAGGAAGATGTGATGCAAGCAGTAGCTGTCTCAACGTAATTTCAGAGGGAAGCCAGACAGCTACTGTAGGTGTTGTGGCACACGCTGTCACCATGAAATGCCCCTTGGCCAGATTTGCCAGTAGCGCATGACACAGACACTCTGCAGCACGAAAACCAGAGTTGGGCAGTGGGATGCACAACAGAACGCTCAGCATAACCGCTAGTGTGGACAGGGTGTAACCCTGAAGTCATTCTTAGGACGTACTCCCATGTTTTCCTTGGTTGGCCCATATACAGTATATATCTCTCTCCTGCATTCAGTCTTGTATAGTGCTTCTCCCAGCTGCTCTCACACATGTCCAAACTATCTCACCACACCCACGTATACCACCACACTATTATTCTGAATGCCCAAGGATTCTCTAAATTCTGCACATGATGTTCTGTCCCTTATTGTTACTCTGCATATCCATCTCGCCATTCTCATATCATTGTGCTCAAATCTACAAACATCGTCCCCTTCTGTTGCCCATTTTGCAAGCGCTCTGCTTTGTATACTTCACACACTTGAAGCATAAAATTTTTGTTACACTTTAAGGAAGTCCATTCAGTAAGTAGGAATAGTTGCAATGAACTTCTTCCAGCCATCCTTTTGTGTATCTTGGCTTTTGCTGAGCTCTCGTGATTACCACCTCAGAGATTTAATGAGGTGGTATGAGCATATTTCAAGAATGCACTAAAGTAGGGGTCAAAGAAAGCCTTTGGAAATGAGATATAGGATATTGTTGAAAAGGAATACCATGACCATGTGTGTATGGAAGAAGAGACTAAAACATTATATTGGTAAGAGAGAAGGAAGAGGGCAAGGAATGACTGAAAGAGTAAGAGGAACATGTGAAGATAGGTAGCCTAAAGGATGTCCTTTCATAGCCATCTGCTGTTGGGGGGAATTCCCAGGATGGACAAGGTACTGGAGATGATGAATGACTACAGTGGGATAGCCTTGAACCCCTAAACCTGAAGGGGGATTTCCCCCCCCCCTACCCAGACCTTTCGTGTCCCAAGTGATGATGGTACTCATATCTTTCAGACAACAGTCAGTTTCTCTGCTGTTTGACCACCAGTGGTTCCTATACACTGAAGAAGGAAACAATATGGAATTAGTTGTTTTGTATAACTCAGTTTTCACTAGGCCTGAATATTGTTCAGTGTACTGTAATATGAGGATGCTGATTATGAAGAAGGAGCATCATAATCAGAAATTAAAGCTATAACAAAAGAAAACTTACAGTTCTTTTCTGCTTTCCTTACCAGGAGGAGGAGAGCCTGAAGCTGGAGATCAGTGAGCTGGAGCAGAGCATTGAGACAACCAAGGCTCAGATCAGCACATGTGGGGAAGTTCTGCAACAGTACCAGGAGCAGGTCAAGGCATTTGAGAAGGATGTCACACATGCCAGGGTCAGCTTATGGCGAGGACTTTACATCATTATCATCTTTTTTCAGTATTCCGTGACAGTAGAGTGGGATGGAATCCAGAAACAATGTTAGGCATGAGCAAGGCAGACAGTGTCAGTAAAACGGGATTGTCAACATACAACTATGCCAGTAATACACATTTGTAACCCCTAAACTACTGCTGTACTGTGTACATATTAAAGCAACCAAGGTTGCATTACTTACCCTGTGTTGCATCTTGTTTTATACTAAAGAAGCCACTATTACCAGATGTTATATCCCATTTTCGCATAACATATCCTTGACATGGTGATATGAAGAGCTTCTGGAGAAACACCAAACATGCCCAAATCAGAACCTAGATATTGTGGGATTTAGTAATGAATTTTAGACACATAGTCCGTCAAAGTTCCTCCATGGAATGCCAAATAATATTTTTATTACAGTGCCCTGTGGAGGGACTTTAATCCATTGTCAAACCTCTGTTTTCTTGGTTTCTCGAGTATTCTTATTTGATGTTACTCCACAGATAGCATCATATATTTCAAGGTGGTTCCCAGGTGGGAGGAAGGTGTCACAGATGATAATGACCTTTAGTTGACACTGTGGGTTCCCAGTAGAGAGTAGTTTCATAGATGATGATGATGACGATGAGCAGGGTTGGGTCAATTCAACTTTTATTAATTCCAATTCAAGTACAATTCATTACAAAACTGAATATATCAATTCAATTCAAATCCAGTTCAGAAGAACTGATACCTTTAATCAGTTCCAATTCACATCAATTCGCATCTTTTTCATTTCAATTCAGTTCCAATTCATCTCGTTTTATTCTTTACTTTTTATTATTTCTGCTGTTATACGTACATGAAAAAATTATGAACTTCAGTAGTCCTTACCATTTTATCTCCGTACTGAAACACGCGGGTACATAAAGTAAAACAGTCAGTAGCTGCATTCTAAAATATTGTAGATAAAATAAAAAAATATCAATACCTGCATTATAACATAAGTAAGTTACTTTTATTCATCAATTTCCACATTATTTGAAAGCTCATTTTGCTTATAATATGTTCTGGTGTTCATGGAGTTTTTCTTTAGTTAAGATTAAGTGAAATACACAATATACTCCATAGTTGAGAATACTCTAGATTACACCTGACCATCATTAGTTGCTCAAAATGGCTGTCACTTAGGTTGCACCTTTCTGGCTTGAGAAGTTTTCCAGCAACGGAGAACAGCCATTCTACAGGTGCTGATGTAGCAAGGATAGCCAAGTACTGTATTGCTAGTAAGGTAAGAATTGGGAATTCATGCTGCTTGGTCTTCCAGTAGTCAAGGGGGTCAGTATCTTCTGGCAGACATGTCTGGTTGAGTTAGAGATCAATCTCTGTGTCAGATGCAGTTGGTTTGGATACTAAAGTTGATGATCGGTTAGCCAGTGCAAAGAACTTGTTCAGTTTTATTGGTTACTATTTATTTATTACTATTGTGTGATCCTTTTGATATAAGCATCATTCTGTAAACTCAGTTTTCATAATTTTGATAATATCTGTAAGCATGACATTAGAACCTAGGCAATTTAGCTAAAATCATTCTTAAAGCAAGATAATAGTGCTTAAAATATAAATCAGTCATTATTATCCAAAAAAGAAGAAAATTGATATAAAGGTACAGATATGGCAGGACCATTCCATATGCTGCCCTGCCTGATGCATGACTTGTAAACACTCTGGCCACCGCTACCACACGTGTTGACAATACTAGGGCTGATATGAAGAAACTTATATGCACACTTGATGACTGAAAATCAGACTTAATAAAATGCACAAAAAGGTACCCGTACTTGGCTGAAGTTTGCTGAAAAAGAAAACCCACGTACGTCTCGGTCAGCCAGTATGTTGTCGTACCGCATCACACATATTAAGTGACTGAAGCATCAGTGCACATCAATTCATTGACATCAATTCCAAATCAGTTCAGTTCTTTTCCAGTATCCACATTCTTCAATTCAGTTCAATTCCAATTCATGCATTTTTTTGATCAATTCAAATTCAATTCCAATTCAGTTCTTATTTGACCCCATGTCTGACAATGAGTGATGTAATGATGATTGTATCACTTTTACAGGAGGAGGTATCAGGTGCCCAGACAGCAGTGAAAGAACAGAAAGAGACGCTGAATGCACAGAACAAAGAGATCAACACAATGGCAGCCCGTAAGGAGGAAATCAGCAAAAACAGTGATGAGGCTCAACTGGAGATTAAACAGCTGGATCACAAGTTATCAAAGCTTAAGGCAGAAGCCAAGGATTCTGAGAACAAGGTGAGTGGCGTGCAGAATAGAGGATTGGCAGCTAACTGAGAGAGAGAGAGAGATTTTGTTTCACCTGTCAGTGCAGCTTGAGCTCATGTTCCACCTGTTGGTGCAACTCAGACTCCTGAATATCTTTTTTTGTTATTTATTCATAGTGGTAGGTGGGGGCACTCACCATCCACTCACTCAATATAGTCCTGCTCTTGGGTGCCTGCCCTTTCCTCTCTTCCTTCCTTCCACTTCTGTCTTTCCTTCCTTCATTCTCTCCTCTCCCTTCTGTCTGCTGGTGACTCTACACTGAGTGACGAACCAAATGGTTTCCTGTACACCAAGAAATCATTTACTATGCGGAGAAGCGCATAACCAAGGATTTGGCACCCGTTTTTAATGTGACAGCGTTTGGATCAGCTCTGTCAGATAGGTATGTGTGAAGCTACAGAATGTGGTGAAATTTTTTTTAGCCTATCTGATGGAGCCAGGATTTAGAGGGCTTGGATAATTTTTCAGTGGAAGCATGGCCTGTTGAATTGGGTAGACTTTGGATGTCTGGATGTTGCTACTCCTCACCCTGCCCTAGGATGGGAAAGGAGGTCTGGGTATTGATGATGGTAACCATATAACCAAATTATGGCGCCTGGGTAATTGAAGCGCTCCAGTAAGATTGAGCTGGTGCAAGTTTATATCCAAGGGGTGGTTGTGGTTTATTGCTCATGTAATGCCTCTCAGGGATGAGTGAGGCTGGTTACTCATCTTAAATATCAGGACCAACTTGCCTAGCCCCGGGCTCCTATTCTCCTCGTGGGGCAGTGTAGGATTGGATGGATGGATGAATGTACTGTATTCATCTACGAGTATGCTTTAGCACAGTGTAGGATGTTTACTGCATGTGTTTCTACTAAACTATCTGAGTTACTGTTGTTTGGCCCCTCTTCCTGTGCTGACCCTTTGAGATGTTCAGTGCATTTCTTCAACCTGACTATTTCTGCAACATTCATGGCCATTTTTTAATACTGTTTTTAATGAACAGCACCTTGCTAGTGTTGCACACGCTCATTATACCGTAGTTCTCTTTGTCATCATTTGCTTATATACCATAATTAAGGCACCAGTTTTTGTACGTAATGGGAACCATGAAATGTGCCACCAAATTTGGGGCATTGGTCTTATGGGAAATGTTAATAGGGACTGAGCCTGTAAGAAAATTCACCCCCTAGTGTATTTCCTAATTTCAATAATTCCTAAATTTACCTGAAATGTTGCTGTTAACACAAGTCATAAAGTAACATTAAATTAATGACTGTGGCAGGTAGTATTAAACAACCTCTTCCCACAAGCAACCTCTTCGTCACTCCAGCCACAGTTTTAAAGCGAAGAGGTTCATCTTATGGCGCGCGAAGAGGTCTGACTCGGGTTAATAATACTGAATTAGTTATTACCTTAACATTCACGAAATGTATATGCAGTTTATTAAAATGTTTATCATTTTTTTTTGTGTGTTTATCATTTTTTTTTGACAGAGTCCCTAGAGAGGTGGTGAAGTGGGCAATGAGAAAGCTAGGGTTGGAAGAGTGGCTGGTTAGGGTGGTTATGGCCATGTAC
>JAGKTI010033843.1:0-11582 GCA_018397915.1 Birgus latro | reverse complement strand
ATACAGTAATCCCTCCAATATCAGTTGTAATAGACCAAAGGCATGTCCGAATATTGGTTTTGTCTGGATATTGGTCCTGAAGCTCCAGCACTGGTTTTTCATGACCCGAACCTAACCTAACCTAACCTAAATCAGAAAACTACCTTCCTACCTCCCTACTGGACATGTATAGCACTTATTTAGGTCCCTTTTCACATAAATAATGCACACATAGCATGAATTTATTGAATTTTAACCAAAAAATGATGATTTAGAGGTGAGTGAGCCATAGGAGCTCAGAACTTGCCAGCATAGTATAAGTAAGTATCGGACATGGAAATCATCTTTTCTCACATTTTATGCACAGGTTAGGTTAGGTTAGGTTAGGTTAGGTTAGGTTAGGTTAGGTTAGGTTAGGTTAGGTTAGGTTAGGTTAGGTTAGGTTAGGTTAGGTTTGGTTAGGTTAGGTTAGGTTATGACCGGACATGAAATTCACTCCTTCAACCTTTTTCATAGCTGGTGCACTTAATAACCATGTATGAAAGAATTAAATTAAAAGCAGGAAATTATGATTAACACAATGTTAGGTTAGGTTAGGTTATGACTGGACATAAAATTCACTGTTTCAATCTTTTTCATAGCTGGTGCACTTAATAACCATGCATGAAAGAATTAAATTAAAAGCAGGAAATTATGATTAACACAATGTTAGGTTAGGTTAGGTTAGGACCGGACATGAAATTCACTGCTTCAACCGTTTTTCTAGCTGTTTTACTTAAGAACCATGCATGGAAAAATTAAATAGCAAGCAGGAAATTATGATTAACATTTAGGGTAATTTTTTAACACATGTACAGCATAATGAAAACAGGTTAGGCATGAAAATCTTTATGGTAACCATAGGTTAGGTTAGGTTAGGACCGGACATGAAATTAACTGCTTCAACCTTTTTTCTAGCTGTTTTACTTAAGAACCATGCATGGAAAAATTAAATAGCAAGCAGGAAATTATGATTAACATTTTTTGTAGCTTTTTAACACATTAACAGCATCATGAAAACAGGTTAGGCATGAAAATCTTTATGGTAACCATAGGTTAGGTTAGGTTAGGACCAGACATGAAATTCACATCTTCCACCTTTTTTCTAGCTGTTTTAATTAACAACCATGCATGGAAAAATTAAATTGCAAGCAGGAAATTATGATTAACATTTAGGGTAATTTTTTAACACATGTACAGCATGATGAAAACAGGTTAGGCATGAAAATCTTTATGGTAACCATAGGTTAGGTTAAGTTAGGCAAGGACTGGACATGAAATTAACTGCTTCAACCTTTTTTCTAGCTGTTTTACTTAAGAACCATGCATGGAAAAATTAAATTGCAGGCAGGAAATTATGATTAACATTTAGGGTAATTTCTTAAGACATTAACTGCATGATGAAAACAAGTTAGGCATGAAAATCTTTATGGTAACCATAGGTTAGGTTAGGTTAGGACCGGACATGAAATTCACATCTTCCACCTTTTTTCTAGCTGTTTTACTTCAGAACCATGCATGGGAAAGTTAAACTGCAAGCAGGAAACTATGATTAACATTTTTGGTAATCTTTTAACACATTTACAGCATGATGAAAACAGGTTAGGCATGAAGGTAGGGTACTTACGAACAAGAAGCTGCCCTCTGATGTAATAATCCACTCTATCATCTCAGACTCTGACAGGAAGACCTTGCACCTGACACACCTTTCCAATTGAGAATCACCAGCACTTATCACCAACACTTTACACAACTTTTTTTTTTTTTATAACTGGAATCACATCACTTCACTGCACTGTACATAACAGTAAATTCCATCATCACACACATGATGAAGAAGGTGAAGAGCAGTATCAAGCACTGTAGGAGGTAGGGTATCACCACAAAAGCAATCAATATGGCGGCCATTGTCGGAGGTGTTCATGAGTCAGTAACTGGGTGGGTAATTGCGACCGACAGACAGACGCCACGAGTGTAAACATAGCTGATTGGCGCAGGCAGAAAATTCAAACTGACGCGGTCCCAAAAAATCAAAAATTTTTCAATTTTTTTCGAATTTTTGGGCATTTTGGGGGATGGGCAGCCCAGAATATCCGAACAGTGAGTACATCCGAGTATTGGACGTCCGAATATTGGAGGGATTACTGTATTGTTTTTTTGTCATAACTAATTTATTTATATATGCTTCTTTAATTTAGTGTTGAAAGGACAAGTAATAGGTATTGTCTTAGCAATTTTGGGGGGTGATAATTCGGTAATTTAGCAATTTGGGGGGGGTGAAAATTCGGTAAGCCGGAAAATTCGGTAATTCGAACCAGGGTACAGCCCCATATAGTACAGCTTATCAAGGGTTTACTGTATGCCAAATCTTTCTCTGACTTTCTTCATGGCTCATAATTGGCTATGGGTGAGCTGAGTAAGGACCTCGTGGGCCGTACAAGGTAATCGTACTGTTGAGTGGCTGGAGATTATTATTCCAAACAGCCTAATGGCTAAATAACCAAAAGAAGCGGAGAAACGACCTTTTATAAGCTCTCATTTTGGCAGAGAGCGTCACTTTTAAAGTCATTTTCCAGAGACACATTCATACGTCTTTGTTACGGTCACATACACTGTTCGTCACATTTTATTACACTTTCCCTCATAGTTTCTCATTGCTCAATATGTGACGTTAATTACAAAAGACACTGTTTTGCACCCTTATTAGTTTATTCACTACTCCAACCACACTTGTATAATTTATTCACTTCTCTCACCTACACTTGTGTGTGATTCATACTTGGTTTTACCCTGTCTCCAACCACTCATGTTCGGTATCTGTGAGTATTGTTTGTGAACCTATGCTCCACTGGGTTGTGATCTGGTTAGGTAAGAGTACCTAGTTTAAATTTGTATTACGCAGAGCTATGTGTGCATTTTCCCTTTTGTAAAACGAATCTGATATCTTTTATCGAATGTGTATGTTATAGTGTACAGTAAAGTTAAGTTAGTTTTCTTGTGAACTTTACCTTATCCCTTTTGGTGATTAATTTAAGGGTTAAGAGTGCACCTTAATATACACGTCCGTAACAAATTTGGCGACCTCTTGCCAGGATAGCTCTGTGATATATTAATAACTTTGGTCTCCATAACAATTTGGTGACCTCTTTCCAGGATTGCTCTGTGACATATTAATAACCTTGGCAAATACACAGTGCTTACTTTAATATGATCAGTGATAGTGATGTGAAAGCCTTTCTTGATTCTAAGCCTACCCCAACCAAAGTGAAAACTCTTAAGAAGCACAAGCTTAAATTGCCTGCCCAGGCCTTAAATGTGACAATTCCTGCCTCCATTAATAAGACTAGCTTGCTTGATTTAGTGTTGGAAATTAAGTTTGCACAAAGTGAGTCCGCCATAGCTAGTCCTGAGCCAGTTGATACTGCACAAGTCGTTGACCCTGAGCCTTTATCATCGGAGACACTAGGGCCCAGTGTTGTTTCTGTTCATGATTCTAGTGATCCAATACAACTTGAGATAGCCAGACTTAAGCTGAGGGAATTAGAATTACAAGCCCAGATGAGACAAAAGGAAATGGATCACGAATTCAGAATGAAGCAAGCTGATAGTTTACCTAGAGCTAGTAGTTCATCTGGCAGTAGTCCATCTTTTGATGTTGCTAAGAACATTAAGCTGGTCCCTCCCTTTTAACAAGCAAGACGTCACTAAGTACTTTCATATGTTTGAAAAGGTGGCAGGTCGTCTCTCATGGCCAGAAGACTCTTGGACAGTACTGTTGCAGAGTGTTTTGAAAGGAAAGGCTCCAGAGGTTTATATTTCTTTATCAGTGGAGCAAAGTGCTAACTATGATTGTCTAAAAGAGGCCATTCTAAAAGCATACGAACTTGTGCCAGAGGCATATGGGCTGAAGTTTAGATCCACTTTTAAACAGAAAGATCAGACTCATGTGGAGTATGTTAGAATACTTACAGATTTATGTAACAATTGGTTACATGCTAAGAATGTTAATTCTTTCCAAAAATTGAGGGAGTTAATGATCTTGGAGAGTTTCACTGATAAAATAGACAGGGATATTGTAACACACTTGGTGGAGAAGCAGGTAGATGCCCTAGATGAGGCTGCCTTTGTTGCTGATAATTATAGTGTAATTCAAAAGCATGAATGTAAGCCCCATTCATTTGTTGAGGGTAGGAGAGTGAACCAACCAGTTTTTGTGAACCTTTCTTCTGGTAAAGGCAAGTTAATGTTAAGTGACACTAGTGGAAATGTTGCAACCCCAAAGCATGTTAGTTCCACGAAAGTAAGTGAGGACAGTGTTGCCAGAGGGTCAAGAAAAGGTGTCAGATTTTGCCACTATTGCCAGAAAACAGGGCACTGAGAGGATTGGTGCTAGAAGAAACGAGGGAAAAGTTCTAATGCGAAACCTATTACTTTGGTAAACTCTTGGGGAGCTCTTGACACCAACAGAGAGCAGCCTTCCACAGATATTGTTAGCGGTAGTCAGATACCACCCCAGCAAGTGCAAATTGTTGATAAGGCCAGAGTGGAGCTGTCAGTGGTTGACAGACAGACTCCTGTAGAGCCATTGTTAGACTCTAGTAAGACTGGAGCAGTGCAGCCATCAGGTTCAAGTGAGAGTGGTAATAAGACTCCATCAGAGTGTCCTCCCCCAAGTAGTACAGAAAGTGACTCCTCCCCAAATAATTTATTTGCTAACTTTATATCTAAAGGGTTAGTTTCACTTGATGGAAAAGGTGGTAAGGAAGTCACTATACTTAGAGACACAGGAGTTTCTCAGTCACTAATGTTGAAGGGGATTGTTGATGTAGCTGACCCTAATGAATGTGTCTTGTTGCAGTGTCTAGCTGAGTTTGTATCTGTTCCCCTAGTTGAGGTGAAGCTCCAGTCAGAGTTAGTTACTGGTTCAGTGAGTGTGGGTGTTGTTGACCAACTTCCTGTACAAGGAGTCACTTTCCTTTTGGCCAATGACTTTGTGGGAGGACATGTGAGTGCTGTTCCCTGCGTGTCAAAGACTCCCCTGAATGAGGATAGGACAGAGTTGGATTCTATTGTATTTCCCGCATGTGCTGTAACCAGAGCTATGATGGCAAAGGCCAGCCGTGGTAATGTTGAAAGTCATGGCACTGGCAATGCCGATGATATTATTGGGCTTGGTGATACCTTTTTTGCCCAGTTGAATGACTCTGAGATTGATGATTCTCCTCACATTGATGCAAATGCAAGATTGGCTGATGAGCAAAGATCTGATCCAGAGATTGCCACTTTAGTTGACTGAGCAGTTAGGGAAGATGAATGTGAGTCTGAACTGACAGAATGTTATTATTTACGGCCAAACAACGTGTTAATGAGAAGGTGGAGATCTCCTAGTGTTGCTCATGATAATGAGTGGGAGACGGTACACCAGGTGGTAGTTCCAAGGCCCTATAGGCAAAGAATTATGTCCACTGCCCATGACTCTTCTTTAGCAGGTCACTTGGGAGTGAGGAAGACACTCTCCCGCATCTGGCAGTATTTTTATTGGCCTGGAATCCGTCGAGATGTCGCAAGGTTCTGTAGGTCATGTCACACCTGTCAGCTAGTCGGTAAGAGCAATAAGCCAACCCCTGCGGCTCCTTTGATTCCTCTACCTGTGTTTGAGGCCCCATTCACTAGAGTCCTTGTGGACATTGTCGGTCCTTTGCCTAAAACCTCTTCAGGCCACCAGTACATTCTCACAATGTTACACATGGTCACTAGATATCCTGAAGCCATTCCCTTGAGGAATATTTCGGCTAAATTGGTTGTAAAAGAAATGATGACTTTCTTTACCCGTTTTGGCCTCCCTAAGGAAGTTCAATCAGACCAAGGCAGTAATTTTAATTCCAGACTGTTCAGACACACCCTTGAGGAGTTAGGCATCTCCCAGATCACATCCACAGCATATCATCCTCAGAGTCAGGGTGTATTAGAGAGGTATCACCAAACTTTGAAACACATGCTCAAGAAGCTTTGTGCTGATGAAAAGGACTGGGACAAGTGTCTGCCCTTTTTACTGTTTGCAACTAGGAGGCACCGAGTGAGTCTTTAGGCTACTCCCCATTTCAGCTGATTTTTGGCCATGAGGTAAGAGGCCCACTTAAACTCCTCAAAGAACAATGGGTCAAGGATGATGATCAGATTAACTTGCTAGACTATGTGTCAAAATTTAAAGAAAGATAGGCCTATAGCATGGAAGTAGCCAGGGCACACTTAGAGTCATCTCAGGAGAAGATGAAGAGATGGTATGACCACTCTAAGAAAGTTAGGAACAGGATCTTCAACCTGGGTGACTTAGTCCTTGTTTTACTACCCATTCATGGTCAGCCTCTGCAGGCAAGTTTTGCGGGTCCTTATGTGGTTGAGAAGAGGGTAGGTGAAGTGAATTATGTCATTTTAACCCCAGACCGGAGGAAGGAACGGAGACTGTGCCATATCAATATGCTGAAGGAGTACCACAGGAGAGACGTGGATCCCCCAAGGCTGCGTGTGTAGTGGCGGCTACCGAGTTGGCGGAGGACGAGGGCTGCCCTTTGACTTTGGACAAGACGACCAGTTGGAGAGGAAACCAGGGCGCTTGGAGTACGCTGGCTGATAAACTCTCCCACTTGACTACAGAGCAACGTGCCGAGCTGGTTGCACTTCTCAGCAAGTTCCCTGATGTCTTCAGGGGCCCCCCAGGACGGAAAGATGTGGCACAGCACGATGTGGTCGTTGGAGATGCTGGTCCTGTGAAGCAGTCACCCTACTGGGCTAGTCCTTCGAAGCAGACCATCATCCAGGAGGAACTGAACTACCTGTTGCAGCAAGGGTTAATTGAGCCCCGTCAAAGTGAGTGGTGCTCCCCGGTCATTGTGGTTCCAAAACCCGATGGGTCCCATCGTCTTTGCATTGATTACCGTAAAGTTAACTCTCTTACGAAAATGGACACCTACCCGCTACCTAGAGTAAATGATTGTGTAGATGCTATTGGCACTGCTAAGTACTTAACCAAGTTGGATTTGATGAAGGGATATTGGCAAGTCCCTCTCACAGAAAGGGCCCAAGAAATTTCCTGTTTTGTGGTTGGTGGCAGTACTAATAAATGTAAAGTCATGCTCTATGGTATGAAAAATACTCCTGCCACCTTCCAAAGGCTGATGAATTATCTCACCCAGGGTTTGGATGGTTGTGTAACTTACATTGATGATATTGTAATCTTTAGCAATACTTGGGAACAACACTTGAGCCAACTAGATTCCTTGTTGCAGAGACTGTCCTCTGCTAATTTAGTGATTAATTTAACTAAATGTGAATTTGTAAGGGCTTGAGTGAAGTACCTAGGTTATGTGGTCAGCTTAGGCCAAGTGAGTCCACCTGATGTAAAGGTTCAGGCCATAGTAAATTCTCCCCAACCCAAAAATAAGAGAGAGTTGCAACGATTCTTGAGTATGGTAGGGAACTACAGACGCTTTTTCCTGAACTTCTCTGATTTTGTAGCTCCCCTCACTGATTTGTTAAGAAAAGGAGTCAAGTATGAGTGGAAGCCAGAATGTGAGGATGCCTATTCAAAAGTTAAAGCCATCCTATTAAGTCACCCAGTGCTTCAAGCTCCCAATTTTTTGAAAAACCTTTTAAAATAGCTGTTGATGCTAGTGGTCTAGGGGCTGGTGCAGTTTTGCTACAGGATAATGATCAGGGCTTTGAGATGCCTGTGTGCTATTTCAGCAAAAAGTTCAATATAGCCCAAAGGAATTATTCAACTATTGTGAAAGAACTCCTTGCACTCATACTTGTCCTCCAACACTTTTCTGTATATGTTGGTCCAGGGTCAGGTGATGCTGTAGTGTACACTGATCACCATCCTCTGAAATTTTTGTCCCGATTTAAGGACAAGAATCTTAGATTGACCCGCTGGGCCCTGTTTTTGCAAGAATACTCCCTTGATGTAAGACATGTACATGGTGTCGAAAATGTTCTAGCAGATTACCTGTAGAGAACTTAATTTGTACAGTGTCCAGAAACTTCCCTTGGAAAATTTCTTCTCTCAGGAAGGGAGATGTTACTGGCATACATACCCTAGTTGTGAGATAAAAGTAGGAGAGGGAGATGATAAGTGTACAGATAAAACGAGCCGCTGAGAAATCAGTTAATCTTTACGTATCGTTTTCGTATCGTGTTCTGAGCTGGTGGGTCGGACAAAGGG
This sequence comes from Birgus latro, assembly GCA_018397915.1. Lineage (NCBI taxonomy): Eukaryota > Metazoa > Arthropoda > Malacostraca > Decapoda > Coenobitidae > Birgus > Birgus latro. The sequence continues at coordinate 3,343 of JAGKTI010033843.1, read as the reverse complement.
TCAAGTCCTACCCGGCTGTGTGTACTCAGCGGTCAGAAGTTCACTGGAAATAGATTAGGAGATTATCACAAAGATCCTATTTCCCAGTTTAACTGCTCCTGTCCGTGAGAAAGTAGGATAAGCCTAAGAGGGGCGGAGCATATTTCCAGAGTAACTGCCAATCAAAATACAGTAAACCCTTGATAAGCCGAACTTTTAGAAGCCGGAATCTTCAGTCAGCCGAACTCAGGCCGAGACCACGTATGAAAGTAGGCTAAAATGCAAAAGTAGGGGGAGAAATGGCGTCAAGCGGGCTTGTGGCGCCAGTCTGCTGCTTGCTTTTGGAGACTGTAGTTTCGCCATTCTTACTGTCATTTAGTGCTGAATAGTGCTCTCCTTTTGCCTTCTGCCTTGCCATGGAAGGTTCATAGCTTAAAAGAAGTGATACTGGCCCTCTAGTCGTAAAGGAATGAAGCTAAAAAAAAAAAAATGTGCACGTGTGACAGTGTAGTGATCATGATTAAAGTTCAGTACTATTATTACTGAAAGTGTTACATTGCAGTCTATTACAGTGATTACATTTAAGTTTAGTTCTTAATATAGAGTGAAATAAATACTGGGTACTGTTTAGAATTTATGTTAAAGTATGAACTAACCCACCTCCACCAACTCCATCTCCAAAACAAAACAAACTGCCAAACTTCGAAGAATCTACTGCTTCTAACGAAAGGTGTTACACTGCAGTCTATTATAGTGATTACATTTAAGTTTAGTTCTTAATATAGAGTGAAATAAATACTGGGTACTTTTTAGAATTTACGTTCAAGTGTGAACTCCACCACCTCCGTCTCCACAACAAAACAAACTGCCAACGATCTTCTGCATCTGACGAAAGGCAAATTATGTGCACTGAATTCTTTCTTTTTTGTCTTTCTTTATTAATTTATACACTGTATATGCTCCTTTACTTTAGTGTTAAGAAGACAAGTAATAAGTATTGTTATTGCAATTTGGGGGGGTGAAAATCCATCTCCAACACACGTTACCGACAGTCGGTACTGCCTCTGTGAATGATTTTCTACCAATTAACCACTTCAGTACTGTGACGTCTATTTCTACTTTATTTATGCTTCCTCCAGCCGATTTTATGGCACTCAGGACTGGACTCACATAATGAAGGGGATAACGAAGGCTGTACCAACCCCGCGCACTTCCACAGATCCAACCTACACTGACTAAAATTGTCTGGTGGCAGCAAGAACAAAATGAAAATACACCCAGCACTGAAAGGGTTAAATGTATATTAAATGCACAATACAGTAATCCCTCCAATATCAGTTGTAATAGACCAAAGGCATGTCCGAATATTGGTTTTGTCTGGATATTGGTCCTGAAGCTCCAGCACTGGTTTTTCATGACCCGAACCTAACCTAACCTAACCTAAATCAGAAAACTACCTTCCTACCTCCCTACTGGACATGTATAGCACTTATTTAGGTCCCTTTTCACATAAATAATGCACACATAGCATGAATTTATTGAATTTTAACCAAAAAATGATGATTTAGAGGTGAGTGAGCCATAGGAGCTCAGAACTTGCCAGCATAGTATAAGTAAGTATCGGACATGGAAATCATCTTTTCTCACATTTTATGCACAGGTTAGGTTAGGTTAGGTTAGGTTAGGTTAGGTTAGGTTAGGTTAGGTTAGGTTAGGTTAGGTTAGGTTAGGTTAGGTTAGGTTAGGTTTGGTTAGGTTAGGTTAGGTTATGACCGGACATGAAATTCACTCCTTCAACCTTTTTCATAGCTGGTGCACTTAATAACCATGTATGAAAGAATTAAATTAAAAGCAGGAAATTATGATTAACACAATGTTAGGTTAGGTTAGGTTATGACTGGACATAAAATTCACTGTTTCAATCTTTTTCATAGCTGGTGCACTTAATAACCATGCATGAAAGAATTAAATTAAAAGCAGGAAATTATGATTAACACAATGTTAGGTTAGGTTAGGTTAGGACCGGACATGAAATTCACTGCTTCAACCGTTTTTCTAGCTGTTTTACTTAAGAACCATGCATGGAAAAATTAAATAGCAAGCAGGAAATTATGATTAACATTTAGGGTAATTTTTTAACACATGTACAGCATAATGAAAACAGGTTAGGCATGAAAATCTTTATGGTAACCATAGGTTAGGTTAGGTTAGGACCGGACATGAAATTAACTGCTTCAACCTTTTTTCTAGCTGTTTTACTTAAGAACCATGCATGGAAAAATTAAATAGCAAGCAGGAAATTATGATTAACATTTTTTGTAGCTTTTTAACACATTAACAGCATCATGAAAACAGGTTAGGCATGAAAATCTTTATGGTAACCATAGGTTAGGTTAGGTTAGGACCAGACATGAAATTCACATCTTCCACCTTTTTTCTAGCTGTTTTAATTAACAACCATGCATGGAAAAATTAAATTGCAAGCAGGAAATTATGATTAACATTTAGGGTAATTTTTTAACACATGTACAGCATGATGAAAACAGGTTAGGCATGAAAATCTTTATGGTAACCATAGGTTAGGTTAAGTTAGGCAAGGACTGGACATGAAATTAACTGCTTCAACCTTTTTTCTAGCTGTTTTACTTAAGAACCATGCATGGAAAAATTAAATTGCAGGCAGGAAATTATGATTAACATTTAGGGTAATTTCTTAAGACATTAACTGCATGATGAAAACAAGTTAGGCATGAAAATCTTTATGGTAACCATAGGTTAGGTTAGGTTAGGACCGGACATGAAATTCACATCTTCCACCTTTTTTCTAGCTGTTTTACTTCAGAACCATGCATGGGAAAGTTAAACTGCAAGCAGGAAACTATGATTAACATTTTTGGTAATCTTTTAACACATTTACAGCATGATGAAAACAGGTTAGGCATGAAGGTAGGGTACTTACGAACAAGAAGCTGCCCTCTGATGTAATAATCCACTCTATCATCTCAGACTCTGACAGGAAGACCTTGCACCTGACACACCTTTCCAATTGAGAATCACCAGCACTTATCACCAACACTTTACACAACTTTTTTTTTTTTTATAACTGGAATCACATCACTTCACTGCACTGTACATAACAGTAAATTCCATCATCACACACATGATGAAGAAGGTGAAGAGCAGTATCAAGCACTGTAGGAGGTAGGGTATCACCACAAAAGCAATCAATATGGCGGCCATTGTCGGAGGTGTTCATGAGTCAGTAACTGGGTGGGTAATTGCGACCGACAGACAGACGCCACGAGTGTAAACATAGCTGATTGGCGCAGGCAGAAAATTCAAACTGACGCGGTCCCAAAAAATC
>JAGKTI010033842.1:0-11582 GCA_018397915.1 Birgus latro | reverse complement strand
CAAATATCCTTGAAAATTTGCTTTTTAAAGAGGCTGGCAGAAGTAAGGACCGTGAAGGCAGCACGAGTATAACCAGTGGACCCACAAAACAATTTAGAGGCCACAGGTTTAATGGACCGGTGCAAATACCAGTAGGTAAACTATCACATTCTCACAACGACTCATCTTTAAAGGACCTTACAACTCCACTCCGATTATTTATTTTGTGTTCTATTATTGCTAATTACAGACAATTTTATATTTTCCTGAAAAAAAAATAAAGACCTGGAAGAGTTACAGTATCTATACTGTACAGCCTTCATTACTAGAGGTTTGTCCAGAGCTGAATGAAATCATCTGCTAACAGAAGTATCTGGACTGATGCTGGAGAAAAGAGACATTAAAGAATCTGTGATGGATGGACTGATGTAATAGCTAGATGGCGATGCCTTAATTCCTTAACTCATAACTGCTGGCTGACGTGTACGGACGTCAAGATTCAAGGCGCAGAGTGCCGCCAGTTGACATGACATACCGCACTCACCTTCCTGCCACCGTTTGAGCGTGCGACCATTTTCTATGATACCTACAGGGTAGGTAGGACCCCGAGGTACCCCGCTGTTGTGAGGTTCAGTCTGTACGCGGGAGTGGTAGCGTGAGGAGCCATGTCTTCTTCCTTGAAATCATTTGATTCCCTCACTCCGCGTGAAGGGCCGATCGCCTCATTAACCCCCGCGAAAATTCAGCCCTTAATGCCAGGGAAAGGGATGAGTGATAGTGCTATTGGACGTACCTTGAACGACACTGTATCCTCTTGTACACTCAGCGAGAGTGAGTCCTCGGAGGAGAGGAAGAGCTACCAAGTGGAGAGCAAGCTCTCTCACTCTCCAACCTCTACTCGCTCTCCGACACCAGAGAACGCTCTTCGACTTCTCCAGGAAGAAGGAACAGCCTACCGGAGCGACGATTTCGGCGATGAGAAGGCGATATATGACCCATGACATTGGTAAAGTGGCCACGGACCTGGCAGTCATCTGCAGAGTAAACTCCGCAGAGCCGTTTGCCCCACACTCTCGCCGCCTTCTCGCTGACGTATCGTTCTCCAGCATTCCCCAGCACCTTAGCCTACCACCCTAAGGGTTGGATCCCCACAACTAGGCCCTTCGGGAGTGGTATTTCCCACATGGGCCTCACGTGGAGATACGCAGCGCCGAGGGTCTCCCCAGGAAAGTTCTGAATCAGGTGATTCATCACCCACTTATTCCCCAACCTCCCTCACCTCTCCTTTTCCTTCCCCACCACCCCCTGCCCGTGGCCATGCACGACTGCAAAAGAAACATCCGAGAACTGCCAGATGGCCGGCTCTACCCCGTGTGGGTAGAGTTGACATTTGTGTGGGAGGATGGAGATGGCTTTGAGCCGTCTGTGCCGGCATTTGATGAAGAGGGTGCAGGTGTGCAGGAGGATGAGCTTACCCCTAGGCCCTGGAGTATTAGCAGTCTGTTCAAAGCAACTTTCATGACTGCAATAATGCAGTACCTAGTGGATGAGATAAATTTCCACCAGGCCATGTGCGTGTGGTGGCTGGACGTGACTGCCAGCAAGAGCATGCACATGTGTGATTGGATACCTGTGCAGGTGGGGGAGCTGTTTGTGTGGCTCACCCTGACCATGTTGATGGTGCAGGTAGAAAACATGTGCTCCATGACTATTAGTCGGTGGATGAACTCGTGGGCACACCTGTCTTTGGTAAGTATATGGCCTGTGATAGGTACCTGGCCATCCTGAGGTTCCTATACTTCAACCGAAAATACGGGCTTGCATTGAACGACAGGTTATGGAAAATAAGACCAATCCTTTCAGTGCTCAAGAAGTCATTTCCCAGAATTTTCCGTCCGTTCAAGATGTTGATACACCTAGTGATGATCCTCCTGGATTCTCTGCATCGGTAGTGAAAGTGCTGATGGAAAGGTATTTCAACAGGCACCACATTCTGTATACCGACATTTATTATACTGCCCCGGCGTTGACCAAGAATTTACTTGACCATGGTACTGAGTCCTGTGGAACTGTTATGGCCAATAGAAAGAATTTCCCAGTATTTCTGGCAAAATACTGAAAAAGGAGCCCTTCTGACTAAGAAATGTGGGAACATATTAACCCTTCTCTGGCATGACAAGAGACGGGTTAACATGTTGTCAGCAGTTTATAAGGGTGAGTTGGAGGAAACTGGGAAAACAGATTATAGTACCAGGGAACCCGTGATAAAGCCAGATGCAATCAACGATTACAGTACCAACATGCAGCTGGTTGATAAATTGGACATGCAAATTGGTGAGGGCGATTGCCTACCTACGTCCTGCAGGTGCTACAAGAAGGCGTCCTTACATCTTCTTGATATCGCCGTCCTGAACAGTTTCATACTGTTCAAGGAGTTCGTCAGGAAACCTTTCTTTCTACGAGAGTGTGAGAGAGAGCTGGCACGCAAACTCCTTGAGAATTATTCAACTGCTCAGGTGACAGGTGCTAAGAGGGGGACAGCGGCTACAGCGGACAGGCTCAGCTGTGCTGAGTATTTTCGGCGGCACAAGCTGGTGGAGATTGGCAGAACCACAGCAGGTCATCTGGCAAACAGGCGGTGCCAAGTCTGTCGCATAACCAAACACCATCCCCCAACAAGAAAAGAGACACCATACCAATGTGCAGAGTGCAAGATACCCCTGTGCCCTAAATGTTTCTCGGAGTATCACTCTGAGCGTGAATACTGAGCAGGTGTGTGGGAAATTTTAAATAGTGTACAGCAAAGCACAAGTTTTATATTTTCATAAATGAGTGAAGTGTGTGATATTGTGAATCATAGTAAGTCCTATGATATAAGGCCTTGTATAATAAGTTCTACAAGTGCATAAAAGTGATTTATGGTAAGTGCTATGATGTGTTTCATAATTAGTTCTACTGTTTATTGGATATTGGTAAGAAAATTATTGGAAATACCTTGAGTTAGCCTACCTGTTACCTGAAAGAAAACCACTTGTGAGCAGGCCAGAAAGAAAATTACCTGCTTGTCTATAATTAAATTATGTAACTCAATACGCAGGGGAATTTTGCCAGCTATGAGCATCAGTGTATTTGTAATGTAAAGTACAAATAATGTAAGTTGTGTAAAACATTTATATGATTATCACTATCACCCTGATTAGTACAAAGCGGTCTGATTTATAGTACAAATAAGTACCTCATACTCAATGATAATGCGTGAAAGAACAACAGCATTTACTTGCCAAAGTGAAATTATCTATAATCGTGATGTAAAGTGCAACTATAAGTGTCTTAGTAAAGAGAAAATATTATTATTTACGGAAGAAGTGAGTACAGAAAAACGAAGAGATATTTCCTTTCCCGCACACCTACAGGGCATAGTGGCGCAATGGAACGGGTAGTAAACCTTTGGGGAAGCCACGTGGACAGGGTGATGACTAATTCTTACTACGGTGAGCAAGAAGTAGAAAAACGAGTGGAACATTCCACATTCCATCGAAGGACGCACGGGCAGTGTTACAATCACCACTCCAGTCAGTGCTGCCATCGCTAGCCACCAAGGCCAAGGCCACGGCCAGTGGCGAGCGGTCGGAGCCGCCTGCCAAAACGTGAAAAACCAATCGTCTTCAGCTCATCCTCGGGATACCTTCATTGGAAAGAAAAAGAGTCGATGAGTCTTTTGAGATTTCATTTGCTTCTCTAGCTTTTATAGTTTGGCAGATATTGGGGTTTGAAGAAAGGGTATTTCTTCCAAAATCTTAGAAATCCGCTGTACGGAGGAGTGGGCAGTGGCCGGGAACCCCCGGAGGCCAAGGGTTAAGGAATGGCCACAAACGAATCGCCACCATGTCACCCAGTCCTCTATCAATTGGCTGCCCTCTCTTTAACTATTCCCCGTAATCATATAACTTTTCACCCCATCCCTCCATCTCAACTTCGGTCTCTCCGTCCCCCTTCCCCCTCCATCTCACTCACGTACAGTTTCCTAGCCAGTTTCTTACTATCCATCCTCTCCACATGGCCAAATCACCTCATGAGTATTTCTCCTAATGCGTTCGAGCACATCCATATCAACGCAACAGCCCTCCTTAACTTCCTTTTTCGTCTGTCTGTCCCTCTATGTAACTCATGCCCCACATGTAGCATTGTAAATATTACGTAATATTTAGCAGAATCACTGTTAACAGGTGGTGGTGTGTTAGGCCTGTTACTGCCCAACACAACCAGAACAGCACTGACCTGAAGGACCGATCACGACTGTAGGTATATGTTGAAGTCTGCTGACTGCGGATGGCAAGGAAGTCTTCAGTTACGAACCTACTGTACACTTTTTATCGATGCCATGTTGATTTTTTTTGTTATTTAACAAGGGTAACACATGTTTTTCATGGATTCCATGTTGAGCTTCTATATTATTATCATTAATTAATATTATTTAGGTTATTCTTCAGCCATATTTTATTCCCCTACTCTTACCTTGTTGCAAATGAAATTTAGTGATTTAACTCTGGCTTGTTCACACGTACCGTCAATGATGATGGGTGGTTTCCAGTGGAGGGATTCACGAACGTATATGCCATCAATCTGTGCCGCAATTCCGACTTTTTCAGGAAGGACAAGGGAAGGAGAGTGTAGAATCTTCCCATGTCCCTAATTCTTCTTGCAAAAGCAAATCTTAAGTTGGGCATAAGCTGGGACAGAGAATCCATCATAAATATGTTCGAGAATCTCACTGGAGGAAAATACAAAAGTGAATTATTATTATTATTTGACAACTCTGTAACACTCCCAGGATCACGCTTGCAATTGTGGCTTTTCGTTTTTATGATACCAGACTTTTGTCTCAGGTTTAGAAGTGCAGAGTGGCGTTCTTTCAATTTTTGCCAGAAAGTCTCTACTCAGCACAAAAATTGTTGCCATACATTTAATTTTAAAAAATAATCCGAGTTGTTACTATACATCGTGTAGCTAACTGCTTTTCGAGTCAAGGAGGCCAAACGGCTTCTCCATGATTTGTATGCTCTGCTTGCTTGTACAGCCTAAAATTGTCATCACTCCATCTTGAATGCTGACTTATTTTTGTGGTGGCAGTGCTATAAACCGACGGCTCTGCTGCCCGGTCATACAAACGTCCATCAGCTTCCTCCCTATCCCCCGAAAAGATAGTAGACTGCAGGAGGAGGGGAATTTTAGTTTTCAGTCTACAGGGTTCACATTTAGATGAGCCTGGGGTTCCAACTACAACTACTACTGCGACTACTTATCCTACCACTGCTACTATTAGTACTACTACTGCTCCTACCACTGCTACTATTACTGCTACTCTTACTGCTCCTACCACTGCTACTGTTACTACTACTACTGCTCCTACCACTGCTACTATACAACTACTGCTGCAACTGTACTTCAGAAGAAGGATGCCATCAAAATTAGGTAGGGAATGTGATTTATCATTTCAGTAATGTGCAGTATAATAGAGGGTGGTCCATATAATACGCCCATTTGCCTCTTAGACGGCCAGTTCTCGTGCATTGGAGAGATGATTCATTCAGTGTTTTTGCTGTTAACCAAGCATCATTTTCCTCTCTTAGGTGCTGGTGGGCGACGCCTTCATGCGGTGGCACCGATATGACCGGGCAATGGAACTGCTTGATTATACAAACTTTGCTCCATCCCCACCCAATCCCCCCAAAGGAGGATTGTGGGCTGGAGAAGAAGACAACTTCATTCTGCTGTCCACCGGATTCACTTTTCAGACGAACCCGGAACTACAACTGCTACGGTACTTCTTCTCTCAACTTTGATCATGCTTTATAGCGTCTGCACTTTAATGTTCACTGCTTGCATGATTAGTTACTACTGTAATATCACGAAACTTCAAAATGCCTGGGCTCCTTACACCATCGGAGTGAGCCGTCCCTGTAACACACTAGATAGTACAGCACACTATATTTCATGCTTACAGTTTTTACAGATTGTTATTTTTTATTATCCTTATACTCTGTCTGTCACGCACCTGTCTTCATATTCTTCACATTTTTCAACTGTATTTTTTATTACACCCCCAAATAAAAACTTATTCTTCTTCCTTAAATGCAATGAGCTTTGAAATCATTTGGTAGTGTTGGTAATTCAGAATCCTTGGTCCATATGTCATAATGTATCACACCACAAGCGTACCAAATAATTTCTTAGCGGGTTTACATATCACTGATACACATTCAAATGCTGATTAAGAAAAAAAAAAAAAAGTCTTTGGTACTAGGACTAGCACCTTCCCTACATCCCCACAAAGAGCGATACTGATTCGCAGGTAAACTTAAAGGTTCAGATAAAACTAAGACCAAAAAGAATCCTAGCACTTAATTCCATCAAATTTACAAGGAGATGGAATCATAGTAAGGTTAATCCTTTCACACGCAATGGCACCGATCAGTGAAATGGGCTAGACTGCTGTTGGCATCAACTGAGACAGCACTTGTCAGAAAGTTTTGAATCACTCCTGTATCTAACGACTGTTAGTCTAAATATGAGCAATAGTAAATTTACACAAGTCTCTTGGGAGAATTAGGGTAGTTAATCCTCTAACTCACCAGCAAATATTCTCCTCATATCCTAGCTAGTTTCCCTCAGATTTGGACACATCTTTAAGGTTACTTAGCTATTATGAGTTAGACAAGAGATGACGATGGGCATGAGGTCTCAGTCGATTGTCTGGGGCTTCCAAGCGTAGTCAGGTGCGTATTTTACAGTGTGCAACTTGAACGGGCTTTGGTAACAGTGTTCAACATGGCGAGTCTCCTTCCCTCGTAGGATTGATGAGTTGCCAATTATTTATTAATTCCAAGGCTAAATACAATTAAATTACTTCATGAAATGTACAGTGTGAATCTAACTTAATACTAGTTTTAATTAAACTAAAGCCAAATATTCCCTTTATCTTTTTTTTTTTTTAGCAAGGAAAAATGAACCAAAGGCCATGGGCCAGCAAACTGTTCCTTCCAAGAAAAAACAAAAATATGAAAGACAGCCAAATTGAAGATCCATTCATTTCGAGATACCCGGACACACTGCGTTTGAAAGACTGTAGATCATAGGAAGTAAGAAATACAGATGAAGAGAGTTCCAGAGTTGACCAGTTGCATAAATGAAGGACTGGAAGTAACGGTTAACTCTTGCATTAGAGAGCTTGACAGAAAGGGATGAGAGTTTGTTGCTAGAGGGGTGCTACGTGACCGTTGTAGAGATGCAGGGATGCAAGCAGACAGTTCAGAGGAACAGTGACCGTTGAAGTAGCGACAGAAAAGAGAGAAAGATACAACAGTGCGGCGAAGAGACAGAGGTTGAAGAAAAGAGAGAAAGATGCAACAGTGCGGCAAAGAGATAAAGGTTGAAGGGAGCCAGTAAGAGGAGGAGAGTTAAAGAGACAAAAAGCCTTGGACTCCACCCTATTGAGAAGAGCTGCAGGTCGGGAGCCTGCCGACACATGAGAGTTGTACTCCACACAGGAGCGAACAAAACCCATGTATAAAGTCAACAACTGTGTAGGGGTAAAAAAAGATTCGGAGTCGGCTTAGCACACCTATCTCTTGGAAACAGATTTCACAAGAAATAAAATATGTCCTTTCCTAGATAAATCCCGAGTGAGTGAAACCTCAATGTCAGGGGGAAAATGAGAATATACTTTATATATAAATAAATGTGAAGCCAGATGTCACGAGGGAAAATGCGAATATGTCTATGGACAATGGAAATAACTATCTAGTCGATTGCCACGAAAGAATCGACTCGTGAAATCAAGTAGCGATTTCACTTTTATGCTGGCTTACTTCGCCAGATCTCTAGAGTCGAGAATTTTATAAACTTTCTCAACAGTATACAGCAGAGACTAAACGCTCAAGAAGGCTGTTTTACTGTACTGTTGGCCTTGAGAAAGTTAGTTCACCCCTTGACATTCATAAATTAAAAATAATAGTAATAATGATAATAAGCAGGAACTTGCTTGTGCGAACTCCTAGCTGGCACAACGGATTTAAGAATTAATACCCAGAGCTGGCCTAAATACCAGTCGTGATTAATATAACAAGTTGTGCTAACTTGGAGTAGCGAAAGTGTGCTAAATGTGGGGAAATCAAACATGACTGTTACATTTAACAAAGCTCAAGAAAAACGAACTGTAAATTTATTAATTACATGGAAATAAATTTACGTTACATGAATCTATTCAAAATCAGAGCAAAAGAAATGCATTCACTCAAGCACTCAAATCAATAGCTAAATAAAGCACTGAGCTGATTATGTAAATAACCTTAAGCCTAGGAAAAACGAAAGAAATACTGGTCAGTGGAGATGAGATCGCCGCTGCTACAGTCGATCACCAGGTTGGTGGGAGATTCGGGAATACGCTGATACTGCAGGATACTGAAGATCACTAAGAAGAAATCTACTCTACGCTCCGCGACTATCGAGAGACGATTAAGGCTTGATACTTGCTCTACCCAGTGGCATCGTGGGAAAGGGTGTGGCCAACTCAAGGCCAGAGAGGCACATGTAAGGGAACGATAATTCACAAAATATCGTTCAGTGGAATGCACTGTCTGTACATAGAGACAGTCACTCACGAGAAAATTACGGAAGTTTTGAAAACTTGATGCAAATACAAGTACAGGTGTGGACGGTTAAGAGAATGAGCGAAATTCTATGGATTTCAGAATTGTTCAATCGTTCCCACAACTGCTGATCAATATCACGTATTACGATACATATCGCGATCTAAGAAATTCGTGACACCCAAGCATGTTCAGTGATGATGCAGGACTGAGCTGGACATTATTAAATATTAGTGGGAAACCCTGAGGAAGATTTTGTCAGGTTCATAGGTGTAAGAACTGAGTCTTTGATGCATTAAAAACTACAAGATTATTTTTACCCCAATCAGAGATACGAGCCAAGTCAGACATTAGGTGTGCCATAGCCTCATCCCTTGTTTGTTGAAGTAACTGCTGAGATGGACGTTGCAGGGACCGAATGGAAAGGTGAATCGTGGAATCATCAGTGTATGAGTGGATATGGTTAGATGTACAGCTTAGAAGGTCATTGATGGATAAAAAGAAGAGAGTTGGTGATAGGACAGAGCCTTGAGGAACACCACTGTTGATAGATCTAGGAGAAGAATGATGGCCGCATACAACAGCGGCTATAGAACGACCAGAAAGGAAGCTAAAGATAAAGGCACAGATAAAATAATATAAACCGTAAGAGCGCAGTTTGGAGATTAAAGATTTATGCCAGACTCGATCGATAGCCTTTGAGATGTCAAGTGCAATGGCAAAGCTTTCGCCAAAGTCCCAAAAGGAGGATGACCAGGAGTCTGAAAGGTAGGCGAGAAGATCGCCAGTGGAGCGTCCCTGATGGAACCCATACTGACGATCAGAGAGACGGTTGTGATAGGAAAGATGCTTTAAGATTTTTCTGTTAAGAACTGACTCGAAAACTTTTGAGACACAGGATGTTAAAGCAATTGGATGATAGTTAGAGGGTTTGGAATGGTCACCCTTCTTTGGGACTGGCTGAATGAGAGCAAACTTCCAGCAAGAAGGAGAAGTTAAAGTTGATAGACAAGGGCGAAAGAGTTTACATAGGCAGGGTGTCAGCACAGAAGCACAGTTTTTGAGGACAACAGGAGGGACTCCATCAGGCCCTGTTAGTATTGAGGCCAGCAATGGCAGAAAATAAATCAACTGAAGAAATTTTAATGTCAGCCATGAGGAAATCAGAGGGGGGAAGTGATGGGGGAACAGCACCGGAATCATCTAAGGTGGAATTGGAGGAGAAAGTCTGAGCAAAGAGATCTGCTTTATCAGTAGAAGAAATAGCTACAGAGTTATCAGAGAAGAAAAGAGGAGGGAAGGATGATGAGGTAAAGTTGTCAGAAAGGTTTTTGGCAAAGTGCCAGAAGGAGTGAGAAGGATTTGAGATGGAGAGTTGACAGCATTTAGCATGGATAAAATTATGTTTAGCAGAGCAAAGAGCAGACTTAGCACGATTCCGTGCTGTCGGAATTGTTGACTTGAAGGAGGTAGAGGAGGGGGGAAGCTTAGGCTTAAGCCAGTCGACCGCTCCAGGATATTAGGCAATATCAGGGTCTGTGAATTTCCAGTCTTTCCTAAAAACACGACCCGCAAAAGTTCAAAACCTTTTTAAACAGTCAAATATTCACGCGTCTGAAACTGTTTTCATTGTTGTTGAGCAACCCCAATGTGTGTGGCCGTGCAGACAATCAACCACAGGCAAACAATCTCCTCTGCCAGGATGCCCCGTCCGGTGAACTGATGTTCTCTTGCGACAGACAACGCCTCGCCACTGTGATGCGTGAGGAATGGTGTGGAGGTTTGGTTCCTGGATCAGCACTGCAACTGCATCTCTCCACCCAGGTAACAAGGGTACTGAAGTAGGCTTCACGTCACCCCATTAATTGGGATCACGGTTACTGTTAGGGGAAAATATGTATTTCAAAAAGGAAATGTGATATTGTATAATTGGAGTATACAATATATAGCTATGTGTTCTAGGAATGACTATCGAGTCATTTATTAAGAGAGAATAGACTCGTGAAATCAAGTGGCGATTTCACTTTATGCTGGCTTACTTCGCCAATTCTCTAGAGTCGAGAATTTATAGACTTTCTCAACAGTACACAGCAGAGACTAGACGCTCAAATAGGTTGTAATATTGTACCGTTGGCCTCTGAGAAAGTTAGTTTCTACCCTTAACATTCAAATAATAATAATAATAATAATAATAATCAGGATCTTGGCTGAGCCAAACTCCTTGCTAGCACAACGGATTTGAGGATTAATGCCAAAAGCTGGCTTAAGTACCAGTCGTGATTAATATAAAGAGTTGTGCTAACGTGGAGTAGCAAAAGTGTACTAAATATGTGGGAAAATTAAAGACGACTGTTACATTTAACAAAGCTCAAGAAAACGAACTGTAAATTTATTGAATACAAGAAAATAAATTTACGTTACATGACTCCAATTCAAATCAAAGAAAGGGAAATGCACTCACTCAAACACTCAGACAAATAGCTAAATAACCCAAAAACCTAAGCTTAGGAAAACAAAAGGAAATAGTAATCGGTATAGATGAGACCGAGCTGCTGTAGACACTCACCAACAGGTGGGAGCTCCGGAGATACACGCCAATACAATATGAGATCTGAAATCGCTAAGAAAAGTGATCACTCTAGCCTTCGCAAGGCGTACCGCACGCACCGTGTCTACAGTCAGACTAACTCTGTTTCCGAGTGTCTGACGAGATAAATGTGAGAAACGGGCGTGGCCCGGGTAACAGCCGGGAGGCGGAAGCGATAATTCAGAAATTATCGCTCAGAGGAATGCACCGTCAGCACATAAAAACAATCACTCGTGAAAGAATGACGAAAGGTTTGACAACTTGATACGAATATAAATAGGCGAGAGGACGGTTGAGAGAAAGAGCGAATTTCATAATCATTCGTTTCTCCCGCAAATCACTCAATGTCACAATTTACGTTACATAAC
>JAGKTI010033841.1:0-11583 GCA_018397915.1 Birgus latro | reverse complement strand
AAAAAAAAAAAAGGACGGAGAAAAAGAAAAACGAAAATGAAAATTGAAGGTAAAGAGAGTGGTGAGAAAAAGTAATAGAAAATTATGACAAGGTGTTACATAATACATGCAAAGCTTGTTCCAGTGACCACGCTCTTAATGGAAATTATTGATAACCCCTCAGTGAGAGATGATTACCTAATGAGAGTAAACTCGTGTTGGGGCAGTAAAACAAATGAAAGCATGATGTCAAGGTACTGAAGGAGTTAAAAAGATACACGGCTGCCTCACTAACTTTGTGCAGTCGTTCCCGCCCTCAACCCCCTCAGTACGATGATGTCTTAATTCATACTTGCTAACGACACTTATAATTAGCTTTAGTGAAACATGTCGAACTTGGATTCAGTATAACCTTTATTAACCTTTTCAGTGTTTTGGTTGTCTTCTAAACCTGAATAAAAGACAGGTGTAATAATAATTTAGTAATGGCGTCCTTGGGCTGAAATGGTCTTGCTAAACTTAATACAACAGTCAAACGGGTTAGAGTTTTGCATAATCAGAACAGATCTGAAGACATGTAAATGAACTACTGTCCGCGACTGTACGTTTGTGTGTGTGTGTGTGTGTGTGTGTGTGTGTGTGTGTGTGTGTGTGTGTGTGTGTGTTTGGTGTTTGCCCTACGACTTGTAACAATCGCTTGGGAATGGCAGAAATATATTTGAAAGCTTTCTGTCAAACGTTACATAAAATCGGCTGCAACTGGCGCAGATATATTTTCATTCCGGGGGAGTGTGGGATGAATTCTGAGACCAAAGAGTACTTAGATACAGAGAGAAGAGAGGGCCACCACCGAAGGAAGCGAGTTGATACCGCTGCTTATTACAGAGGCGCTAAGGTAAGCAAAATGCCAAATCTGGTAACACGAAGAAGTAGCGCAATTCATTACTTCTATCAATATCACGGCACCACTGCACCATCACACTGGACTCGTTCAAAAGCTGAACTTGCTACATCGGATGTTTTTAAATTTTTTTAATGTTATATTTTCAACAGTTACACTATTCCTAATTTTTAAATAATTACATTTTCAAAGTAAAAACTGTATTTTGAGGGTAACTGTAGGTTTAACTTTGCAAATTGCCAGAACTGTAGGGGGGATGATCAGAAACGACATTCACCCCGCCCCACATGCAGCCCATGTCGACTGGGAAAAACATTCACGAATAAAAACTTCGTCAGTACTTAAAAAAAAAACGTCAAGGTGTTTGCTCCTGATTCTTTACTACGAGTCGTTTCTCCACAGGTAAATAAAATCAGCTGGTAGTACCATAGTAAAACAAAGACATAACTGTCCTGAAGGGGTTTATCTTTTCACTGTACTGTAATATTAATGAAGCTTATAATGGTTACCACCAAACATTTTTACTCAGCCATGGGAAAAGTCTACGAGTTGCTGCTATTGTTTAACCGCGGTCTGCCAGTTCGAGCAGACCCATCGACCGCAGAAAAGCTAGGGGTTGCCCCACAAGTTCCTCAAGCCGTTACTAATGTCCTGTGCAGTGTTCAGTTATGTGTTGTAGCTGTATAGGCCTATTCAACAAGCGGAGCATGTGTCATCTGTCATTCCACCCAACCCCAATCAATTCTGGTAAGTGACGAAGGCTGGGTGATATCCTGACCTAAGGCTAACGTGGTGTAACAAATCAAGTCTATTTAAGGACACCTCTGATGGGCGAATATCGGGAAAGGAGGCTTGTAATACAGTGCTATGATCGAGATGTATTGCCCTGAGCGTGATTTTTTTTTTTTTTGCTAGTGTTGGAATCTCTGGATGTGGGATGTTGTTGGGGATGATCTGGTGGTGTATACAAGAAACACCAAGTGCAGAACAGGAGCCCAGTTTATCCAACGTTTCGCCAAAGCAGCTCCTTCAGATTATTCCTGAAGAAGCCAGCTTTGGCGAAACGTTGAATAAACTGGGCCCCTGTTCCGCACTTGGAGTTTTCTCAATACAAACTGTCAAAGCCAACGCTGAATTCAAGGTCTGGTAATATTTGTTGATCGTTTTATGTGTCTGGTTATATTGTTAGGCTCCAAAGTCTACCACTAAAATGGTTTGGGCAATGATACTCTTTTAAACTCTTTCGGTATCAGACACGTATCGAAAATGTGAAAGCAAGAACAGTAGCTAGAAATCCATGGTTTATTAATCTGGTACAGGCACAGCTGCCGACATACATATTGATCAACGTCACAGTTATAGATAACGAAAGAGCAATGACTTTCAAACCCAGTTAAGCTTCCCATAATATTATGTAAGGGCATCATTATTGTTCGACTAAAAGTGGAACAGCATTATTGTTTGCAACTGTACACCATTCCCGTCACAAGTCCACCATCCGTCACAAACACTACACAGCCAGATATTCCAGTGATATACCAAGGCAATTATAAACCAAAACACACCGAACCACACCATATTGTTGCTGGTCAGTCACTCACTACACCATCCGTCACACACACCACAACACACCACACTGCCATGCCAAATGCACCACACCACTCATAACCCACACTATTTAAATGCCACACCATTACACCGTCCTTCACACCACACACTGCCAGATACACATACTTTAGCTACACCATACAGAGAGTCACCCATTTGCCAAAACACCCGATTACCGGGTCACAGTCATAATCCACATTACACCACACAATCATACAATTCCCTTTCCTCCCCACACACGTTATATGCCACGCCATAGTTGTAAATCAGATAAATATTAGATAACATCATCAACTACAAAAGTACTAGATGCGGGGACCTTAGGGTCCTTTGATCAATGCCCTTGGTGTGATGTGGTGTGGGAGGGGGATTTTATGTGGTGTGAGAGCATGGTATGGTATGGAGTGTCATGCTGAGTGGTTTGGTGTGGCTCCGCCAAAGATGCTGAGGTCTAAGTAAGAGAAACATCTTGCGCCTGAAAGCCGTTAGTGAGTGACATACAGACATGGCCACCTCTAGAGATGATTACCCATCTCAGAAATATTGTTACTCTTGCTCTAGTTTGCATTTTAAGACAAAGGACGAAGTTCTCTGAGATGCTGTGCGTACACCCCATGAAAGAATGCAAACTCAATGATTAGCTTACATATCTCTTGATGTGTGATCCCTGGGTATGGGGCTGAAGCCCACTCCGTGGGGGATATTTAAGTGAGTGCTTGTAGTATGGCCTTTCATGTGGTTGCATATGTTCGGACCCTGTCGGTTTTACCGAGGATATACAGACTCACACATGCAATATAGCCAATACAACGTTTTGACTTTCACATGCATCACTCCTCCCGCAGAGGCCCCTTTCCGTTTCATACTTCACCAGTATGAGAAAAGGTTATTTATGGGTATCACCCTTTCTCCAAGGAGAAGGTCTCGTTCTGCCTTGGACCTAATACGGACTGATATAGATACAGACTGAAATTGTGTCTATTGTGAAGATACAACAATGTCGGCCCCAACTGGACCGTCGTCAGGTATCGACTGTTTTACTTATCGTACATACTGTAGGCATAGTAACGTCAGAATTTTTTTTTGGCATCAGTCCGAAATTTGAGTTGTTCAGAAGAGCCCAACACTCCGAAACAATGTAGAAAAATTACTTCAGCTTTAATGTCATTGTTGGGAAGTGGTTTCCATTCGTTTTTCTCTTGGTTGTCTGAGAGGACAGTGTTGTTTAGAGGTGGTTCCACCAGGCCATTTCCTGTCCTACGATTCCCAAAGGAAGCAAGGTGTCGGAGATGATGATGATGATGGTGATGATGATGATGAGTATTATTATTATTATTATTTTTATTACCGTATTATCATTAGTTGCGACCGCAGTTCTTTTTAATGCACAAAAGTGTGTCGAAAGTCAGTAAGATATTGCTACACCAAGCAGTACGGTAGTGTTCAAGCGGATTGGAAGGCTTGTGATGTCGGCTCATTAGTTTGGGTCCTCAGGCGTGTAAAGGAATTACTGACCAAAACTAAACATTGTGAAGCGCAGGAAGGACAGATCTGATCTGAAATACTGTGCTTGTCCTGTTTCAAGTAGCATTCACTGTCTTCTAATCTCTCAGGCTTCGTCAGCATGACAGTAATTACTGTTACCGCCAGATAATTTTACTTAGCTTAGCAGAACATTTTCTTAACGAAGGGGCAAAAAACAAATTCCTTTAGCACTATGATGCCTTTCTTAAGTATTGCCACCGTCAGATTTTTGTGTGTGTGTGTTTGAAGTGAAATCGTTTACAGTGAGGGGGTAAAAACAAAATAATACAGCAACTGCGTGAACTCGTCAGATACTCAGGCTCACCAAACACACCGATATGCAGGGTGGTTGGTGTAATCCCTCCCTCCCCCCTGTTATCATGTGTTCTGCGGGGAATGCTCAGTTTCCTGGTGTGAGGGGCTGGTTTATGAAATTAATAATTTCAATCATGCAATTAACGATCACAAAAATGCCAACACTACAGATCATGAAAAGGGTTATGGGATGTAGTAAGTAATGTAGAGTAGGCACTGGTGACGATGACTGAGCCGTCCCCACCACACGCGAGAGTTCTCCAGCTGGTGGCAGAGTCCGCTATACATGACCACCCTGTGACAAGTAATTCTGGTACATTTTCACTGACCCCATAAGTTACGACACTTGCCTTTCTCTTTTTTTTTTCTTTTTGCTCTATACCTATCAATTTTTTAAACATTTTTACTACAATGACGTCTTTACCTAGTTTTGTGTTTACTCTACATTGTTTTATTCAACCCAGGAAAGACCACTCATACAGACGGAGTTTCTAAAAGCTACATCTAAGCCTTCCAGTTCGAAAAAAAGAAAAAGACACCATAGCCCAAATAAATAGCTTGGAGATCACAAATTAAAAAAAATCAAGATATCATTAGGCTGAGGAGATAAAGAATGGCTTTGGTGTACCTAAATGTGCATATTCAAGTTGTACAGAGGCCATTGAACAACAATATACTAGGCTTGGGTGTGTACAGTGTAAACATTCGTGTTGTGCAGAGGACAGGGAATAAAAATCCAAGGCGTGTACATCTTTAAGTTGAACAGAAGGTAACGGACAAAGAAAATAGCCATCACTTTTACACGATGTTGCTTGGAGATGTAAATGCTTATATTCCTTCACAGAAGTACTCATGCCCAAAAATAAAAATAAAAATCCTGGAAATGTCAAACCTTGAGAGAAACACATTAGCTGAGATCAGACTATGTTTCGCAAGCTGCAAGTTATCATCATCATCATCATCATCATCGATCATCATAATTATCATCATCCTGACCCCCCTTTTCCACTTAAATATGGGTGAGGGAGGATCCAGAAGCAGCGAAAGAAAAAAGAAAGCGTACATTACTCGTATATTCAAACAAAGCGGGAAGATAGTTTTGCTGTTTATTGTACATGTGTCTGATTTTAAGTAGGATTGTTTAAAAGTGGGTCTGAAGCCTAATAAGTAAGATTACATTTGTCGACATGGGTGTGTGTGGTTATTTACACGTGCATGTATGAATACGTGAATTCATGTACATAAACACGTTATGTATACAAGGATATGTATGGCTGTATAAATGTGTACCGTATGTCTTTATGCTATGTATATAAGTATGTTTCAGTATCTGTACTCTCTCTCTCTCTCTCTCTCTCTCTCTCTCTCTCTCTGAAAGGTCAATGTCGCACACAGGATCTCAACCGCAGAATCAAAAAATTTGCTTACTTGTGTTGCTTTTTTAACTCTGTTAATAGCTTTGGGGGTTGTTTTTTGTATATGTATCTGCTTGCTTGCTTACTTTTTGGCTTCATTATTTTTTTTATTTTCTTATTAACTTGGTTGTTCGCTCATATAGTTTTACTCCCTGCTATTGCTTGACTAATTTCATGTTTGTTTGGATATCTTACTTCATCTTGCTCGTTTGGTGTCTAGATATTTACTGGGTCATTTCTCTCCTTATCAGTTCGATTACGTGGCAGCAGCTTCACCATTTTTATTCTTTACCTACTGGCTGTTCTTGTCCCTTATCTGGCAGCACGTTCGTTAGTTCAGAGTTTTTTTGCCCACATGTTTTAACGAATATATCCGTACCCTTTGTCAGCCACTCTGTTTGTTTGTCAGCCAGCCTTTATGTCTGTCTACCTGCCATCTGCTTGCTTATTCTCTGCCTGTCTACATTCTTCTTTGGCTGCTGTCTGTCTGCCAGCTTTCTCTCTGCCTTCCTGGCTGTCTCTTTCTGCTTGCCTCAGTCAGTCTCCACCTGCCTGCTTGGTTTCCCTCCCTGTCTGTCTGTCTGTCTCTAAGCTCCTCCATCTTTCTGTCGTCTTGCTGCCTTGAATGTCTGCCTGCCTCTCTGCTGACTCACTACCTTCCCTTTCAGTGCATTCTGCTCTGCCTAAATGCCTTCCTCTTAGTCTCTGTCTCTCTGTCTTTCTGTCTGCCTACTATTCTGTCTTTCTGCTTGCCTATCTCTGTGTCCACCTGCTTCCTTTTTACATGCCTGCTTCTCTGCCTTTTTGCCACCATGAGGGAGGGTAGCTTGGTGTGGCCCGAGGGAGAGCGATGAGTGTGATACAGAGTCTTGAAGGAATTTTCGTCTCGGTCCCCCCGAATCAACCGTGGCATTAGGCGTCTGACACTGGGTGAATACAGATAGGTGTTTTGCCTGCCTGTGTGCCTGCCTACCTACCTACCTCACCACCAGTCTACCTCTCTGCCTAGCAACCTGACCACCTATCTGTTTCTTTACCTGTCTACCTATCTACCTGCCTGCTCGACACCTACTGTATTTCCCTACTTGTCTATCCATCTTCCTGCAATCTATCTATATGCCATCCATCCATCCCACTTACCTGTCTGCCTCCCTGTCCACTTATCTGTCTGCCTCCCTGTTCACTTATCTGTCTGCCTCCCAGTCCACTTATCTGTCTGCCTCCCTGTCCACTTATCTGTCTGCCTCCCTGTCCACTTATGTCTGCTTACTACCTACCCACTTGTCAGCTCATGTACCTATCTCTCTTCTTGACTGTCCATTTACCATCCTACTTTCCTGTCTATAAAATGCCAATATGCCATCTCGGTATCAATCTACCTACCTGTCAGTTTATCCACCTGTCGCCCTACTTGCCCGATATTCCCCTGTCTGCCTCTACGTGCCCGAATATTCTCCACATGGCCATCTACCAGCCTGATATTTCTACCTTTGTGTCTACATGCCGACCTTTCTCACTCTACCTACATTAACTTCCTGCTCATCTACAGTACCTGCTTGTCTGCTCACTTACTTAGCTACCATACGCCTCTCAACTCACATGTCTCAATTTTTTTATCAATGACTGCACCAGCCTACATGCCCGCTTGTCTAGCAATCTACCAGTCTACAAACCTGCCCACATACACAAGTGACTGCCTGCATGCCTTCCTACCTACCTGTATCCATTCTTTCTACCTACCCTCCTATCTCCCTACCTACCATGTTAGTTGTCCACATACTGCCTTCTTACTTTCGCACCTTCGCTTCTGTGTTACCTATGTTCTTATCTTCCCACCTGCCTTCTTACCTTCCCACGTGACTACGTTTCTTTGTTTCCCATGTGCCAACCTATCTTCTTACCTATTCATATATTTACCTGCCTTCTTACCTTCCAACGTGTCCCCTTACATTCCAACGTGTCTACCCATTTTCTTACCTATAGTAGCCATGTGTCTAACTGCCATCTTACCTTCCCACCTCCCTTCTCACATTCCCACCTGACTCTTTATCCTTATTTCCTGCCTTCTTACCTTCCCATCTGCCTGACCTAACATGTTTTCCTACCATTGTACCTTCCAACCTCCTTACCAAATCTTCCCACGTACCCACGATTCTATCTGCCTGCCTACACTCTTGCCTTTTTACCATCCTACCTTCCTGCCTAACAGCCTTCTTGTCTCCCTACCTGCCAGCCTGCCTACGTGCCCGTCTGCCTGTTAATTTGTCTTCATGCCCGTCTTCCTGCTGCCTGTCACTGCGCCTGTCTACATCCTGATCCTCTCATTCGCTTTCAAGATTATTTCCACTAGCCTTTCCTTGAGCTACGCCGAAACACACCCTTGCATATTAAAGATAGTCCTCCCGATAATCAGCAGCGTCCACAGTACAATCGCCTGAATAATTGCTTACTTGAATAATTGCCTCAGTTCTTGATGAGAGGGCGATTAGTGTGTTGCTCTGCCTGTTATATTGTTAGGATATTTTGATACCTCTTTTTTCATGCTCTCCCTTTGCTCATATATCATTCCTTTCCTAATTCATTACTTCTTGTTTAATTTCTTTATTTTTTCTTTGTCTTCCGCTGTTGTAATTAACTCTTTTTTCTCATAATTATTTTGCCTGAGTATTCGTGATCTTTTTGCTTTAATTTTCCTTTCCCAACCTTCATTTTTCTTTTTCTTCTCCAGTGTTGGTTCATTAATTCCTTGACTCATTCTGCTCACTATTCTTATCTCCTCCATTCACCTTCTCAGGCCTCCTCCCTTTTCCTTCAGGCTTTCCTGTCCTTTGCCTTCGTTCCTAAGCAATGTGCCACCTTTTTTTCTAACTTCCCTTAGTTTACATTAACATGCCTCTATTTACTTTAACTATTTTAAAATCCTTTCAGTACGAGGTCTTTCGTAAGTTTAATTAAGTCGTCCCAGTGTAGCAAGACTAAGCTTTATTCGAGGCGTCATCGTACTGATAAGGTTAATACTTATACTGCCTCTAGCCTTTTTAATACAAAAGGCCATTCCTAGCCAAAACAAAATTGCCTAGATGCAGCAAGAAATAAATTAACCAATGCATTGAACTGAGACTGGGTTAGCACGTTCCCTCATCATATTTTTTCATTACTTTCCTATTAGACTTTTCATCACGTTTCACTTTTTCTTTAACACAGTCTGCCTTTTCACATTTTTTCTCTTTTCACACATTAACAATTTAGGCTCACTTTCACTTTTTGGAAGTTTTCTCTGTTCATTCTCTTTATTGCCAATTTTCTCTGTTCATTCTAACACTTTCTTTGGTATATTCCATTCTTAATACTGTTCACTTTCAAATTTCCCTTAGCAATTTGTCTTGAAAGTTTATTTTTTTCTGTTAGCTTAATAATTCTTCTTATTTTCTGTGTCCACATTCACTTGTCTTTAAACACCGTTGACTTTTGCATTTTGGCTTTCACTTCCTTCTAATACATCGTTCCTACTTGCAAATTTTCTACTTGCAACTTTTACTCCAAATTCCCCTGTTCATTCTTACCATCCATTTTACTTGAATGTTGTGTCCATATAAGTTTTTTTTTTTTTTTATTCCTTTGCATTATCACTTTTCCTGTCTTCTGTTTATGTTGCATTTTTCTGTTCATTTAGATATGCTTTCTTATATTCCATTACGCTGTCTTTGTTCATTTACGTTTTCTGCCGTTCACTTACCATTTCTTCTGACAACTCTACATACTTCGGTTCACTTACGCCTTCGTCTGTTCACTTACGCTTTCTTCTGTTCACCTGAGATTTTACAAGTTCACTTAATGTCTCCTCTGTTCACTTACGCATTCTTTCACTTATTTCTTCTGTTCAATTACACTTTCTACTGTTTACTTGTGCATTTAGCTGTCAAGTTACACTTTCGTTCGTCCAAATACGTTTATTCCTGTTCAATTACCTGCTTTCTGTTCACTTAGGCTTATTCCTGTTTACTTACGCTTTCTTCTCTTCATTTACTTTCTGTTCACTTATACTTCCCTCTGATCACTTACGCTATTTTCTGTTCACTTACGGTTTCATCGACTTTTCTAATTCACCTGCTCTTCTTTCGATTCAGATACTCTCTCTCTTCTTGGGCTTCTCGACATATTCTACTGCTTTTAACTCCCTGTCTATGAAAGGTCTCCACTCACCCATAGAACAATCTGCCATTAGGAAGGGTAAATTCTCAAAGATGCCATCCCATTCATAGATTTTGTCTTTCATGTTTTTCCTAAAATATATCAGTTCCAACATTTCTGTGTTTGTCTTCATATTATGTTGTAAATATTTATCAGCTTGCTTGCTTGTTTATGTCAGCTTGCTTGCTTACTTGTATCCTTTGCACTGTTTATTATTATTATTATTATTATTATTATTATTACTATTATTATTCTCTCTCTTCCGTTTCTCTGTGCCTGACGCAATCTAGTGTAATTACAGTCTGACTTCTAGATGTTTATTTGCTTCAGTTAATTTTGTACTGTTTATTTCGTACAATTTCACCTTGAATGACTATTTTGTGCTTGCTTGCCTTCATTCGATTGTGCTGTTTGTCTATTTTTTTTTTTTTTATTGCCTCTATTTTTATCAGCTCCCCTTCTCTGTGCTTGCAACTAACTGGCGTAATTACTGCCTGCCTGCCTGCCTGCCTGCCTGCTCGCTCGCTTGCCTGCTTGCTTGCTTGCCTGCTTGCTTGCCCCTCATCCATAAATACCTGAGGCCTTGATATTCACTCGTGCGTGTGCGGTAAAGACGGCGACACAGAAAGACAAGCGTACAGATACACAGACATACACGCACACAAATAAAGAAGCATACATGACACACAGACATATACGCATACAAAGAAACATACGACACAATGGCATAAACGCACACAAATGAAGAAGCATCCATGACATACAGACATATAAGCACACGCAAGGAAGCATATACGACACACAAAAGCACACACGTACGTAAGTCAAGAAGCAATTAAGACACACAAACACACAAGTTTAAAACACAAATAAAAAAAAACATGAGACACACCCAACGTACGCACACAGTTACAGAAGTATACATGACACAAATACATAAGCACACAAGTATATACACGACAGACACTAGCACATTCAGATATACACAAGCATATCAGTAAACATGAAACTTGCGCACACAGGCAAAGACTCATACAGGAATACAACACAAGCGCATGCACACACAAGAAAGGGCGCAGCGACGCACATCAGCAAACAAGTACAGAACCATATGAAAGGAGACGCCTGCCAACGTGTATGCATCTAAGCAGACACTAATACCTACGCACATCTAAAACGCTTGAGCGACTCGCAGGTACACACGCACATCAACACACACGAGCACATACATTATACATTTACGAGTACATGCATACGCAGCTGCATATGCACACTAGTACATGCTTACACAAGGAAGACACACACACAAGCACAAGTTTAAAAACCCATATGGACACACGCAGAGCCGCACATAAGTAGACACAGCCTCATAAGTGTATAGTGCAGGCAGAATGGCGTACATCCAAGAGCACACCTACTAATACACACATAAGAGCACAGACATTTATCCACTCACACGACACTCATCAACACACAGGTACGCACACCGATGGAGACGATAAATACGCAACAGCAGAAACAAACCCATACAGACACGGCGCAAGGAGAAACGCACATGGATGTACAATTACAGAAGATGAAGGAAACGTACACCTCTTCACAAGTGACGTACAACACGAGCAGCTATTTACTTACAGACGTACAGATAGG
>JAGKTI010033840.1:0-11583 GCA_018397915.1 Birgus latro | reverse complement strand
TCCCTGACCGCCTTGGAGAGAGTTCCAACATACTTGACCTTTTCCTAACAACTAATCCTTCTGCTTACACTGTTAATCTTTTCTCTCCGTTGGGGTCCTTGGATCATAACATTATTACCTTAACCTGTCCTATTGCTCCAGTACAGCCTGTGGACCCTCCAAAGAAACGCCTCCTGTGGCACTTTGGAGCCGCAGATTGGGAGGCCCTCAGGCAGTACTTCTTTGATTTTCCTTCGAATGATTATTGCTTCCATGGCCGGGAGCCGTCTGAGTGTCCCCTGCGCATTACGGAGGTTATTCTCTCGGGCATGGAAGCATACATTCCTTTTTCATATCCTCTGACTAATGCCAGAAAGCCTTGGTTTAATCACGCTTGTTCTAATGCTGTCCGCAACAGAGAGAGGGCCTTTAAAAGGTACCGGAGCCAACCCACCCCTGAATCACATCTCTTTTTATATTTTTGCCCGGAATCGTGCTAAGTCTGTTCTTTGCTCTGCTAAAAATAATTTCATCCGTGCTAAATGTTCCCAACTCTCCAACTCGAATTCTTCTCGCTCTTTTGACACCTTGCCAAAAACCTTTCTAACAACTTTACCTCATCATCCTTCCCTCATCTTTTCTACTCTGATGGCTCTGTAGCTATTTCTTCTACTGATAAAGCAGATCTCTTCGCTCAGACTTTCTCCTCCAATTCTACCTTAGACGATTCCGGTGCTGTTCCTCCATCACTTCCCCCCTCAGCCTTCCTCATGACTGGCATTAAAATTTCTTCAGCTGATGTATTTTCTGCCGTCACTGGCCTCAATATTAACAAGGCATAAGGGCCTGATGGAGTCCCTCCTGTTGTCCTCAAAAACTGTGCTTCTGTGCTTACACCCTGCCTAGGTAAACTCTTTCGCCTTTGTCTCTCAACTTGTACCTATCCTTCTTGCTGGAAGTTTGCTCTCATTCAGCCAGTCCCAAAGAAGGGTGACCATTCCCAACCATCTAACTATCGTCCAATTGCTTTAACATCCTGTGTCTCAAAAGTTTTCGAATCAGTTCTTAACAGAAAAATTTTAAAGCATCTTTCCTGTTACAACCTTCTTTCTGATCGTCAGTACGGGTTCCGTCAGGGACGTTCCACTGGCGATCTTCTCACCTACGTTTCATACTCCTGGTCATCCTCCTTTCGGGACTCTGGCGAAGTCTTTGCCATTGCACTTGACATCTCAAAGGCTTTCGATCGAGTCTGGCATAAATCTTTGATTTCCAAACTGCCCTCCAACGGTTTCTATCCTTCTATCTGCGCCTTCATCTCTAGCTTCCTTTCTGGTCGTTCTATAGCTGCTGTTGTAGACGGCCATCGTTCTTCTCCTAGACCTATCAATAGTGGTGTTCCTCAGGGCTCTGTCCTATCACCAACTCTCTTTCTTTTACTCATCAGTGACCTTCTAAGCTGTACATCTAACCTTATCCACTCATATGCTGGTGATTCCATCCTTCACCTTTCCATTCGATTTCAGCAACATCCATCTCAGCAGTTACTTCAGCAAACAAGGGATGAGGCTATGGCACACCTAATGTCTGACTTGGCTCATATCTCTGATTGGGGTAAAAATAATCTTGTTATTTTTAATGCATCGAAAACTCAGTTCTTACACTTATCAACCCAACAAAATCTTCCTCAGGATTACCCACTAATGTTTAATAATGTCCAGCTCAGTCCTGCATCATCCTTGAACATGCTAGGGGTTTCATTCTCTCGGGATTTGTCTCGGAAAGAACATATTACATCTCATGTGAAATCTGCTTCCAAGAGATTAGGTGTGCTGGGCCGACTCCGAACTTTCTTTACCCCTGCACAGATGTTGACCTTGTACACGGGTTTTATTTGCCCGTGTATGGAGTACAACTCTCATGTGTGGGGAGGCTCCCCACATGCAGCTCTTCTCAATAGGGTGGAGTCAAAGGCTTTTCGTCTCATTAACTCTCCTCCTCTTACTTATTCCCTTCAACCTTTGTCTCTTCGCCGCACTGTTGCTACTTTATCTCTCTTCTATCGCTACTTCAATGGTCACTGTTCCTCTGAACTGTCTGCTTGCATCCCTCCACCTCTACGACGGGCACGTAGTACCCGTCTAGCAACAAATTCTCATCCTTTTTCTGTCCAACTCTCTAATGCAAGATTTAACCGTTACTCCCAGTCCTTCATTTATGCAACTGGTCAACTCTGGAACTGTCTCCCTCTGTCTGTATTCCCTACTTCCTATGATCTCCAATCTTTCAAACGCAGTGTGTCCAGGCATTTCGAAATGAATGGATCTTGAATTTGGCTCTCTTTTGTACAGCTTTTACTTTTTCTTGGAAGGAACAGTATGCTGGCCCTGGCCTTTGGTTTCTTCTTCCTTGCATTAAAAAAAAAAAAAATCCATCATCCAATCCTATGTTGTCCCATGAAGAGCGTAGGAGCCCAAGGCTAGGCAAGTTTGTCCTGATATTTAAGATGAGCGTGAATAATGTTACACCTATATTGAATTTTTACTTGTTCATTTAGTACTAGATATGAATGAACCAGTGAACCAATGAATGGATTTTATATTTTGCATGTGCAGCAGAAAACTGCCCAAAATGTACGTGACCACTTCCGTTTGCTTCTCTCGCTCTGGTGACCAATCTAGGTCATTGGGCAAGGTCAATTCGAACAGTTTCGACCTGTTTTGGATCAAACTGGGTGGAAGTGTTAAGGGTCAGGCATGAGTGAAACATTTCGATATAAGGGCACAAGGTAGAAAGTCAAGGTGACAGTGTAATGTTTAATAGTCCAGGGGCCCGATAGGCTCACCTTGCCCCCCCCCCCCCCAGGAACCAACTGTTACGAAGCGAGATTTGCCAGTTAGGTAGTCGAGAAGTTTCAAACCATTTCATGTACAGTGGTTCCGGTATCGATACGAGTCACAGTTGTCAGTTTGCCTGCTGTTTGTGAGCGTAGTTATTTCGTAAGTTATGCATTAATTTTTGTGTTCTTTTTCTCTATAATGTTTTATTTACGTGACTGTTCGTTAAATTATGTAATTTAATTTATGTGGTAAATCATTTACAGTGTTATGTAATGCAAGAAAACTCTAGCATGTTTTGATGTCTCTTAGTTGGTAACTGTTAACTGTTGCACCGTCGAGTTCGTGCTAGAAGTTTCTTGAATAATGCAAGATTATATAAGGATGGGGAAACGACTATGAAATCAGTTGGGTTTCAGTTCAGTTTGAGTGAAGCTTAGTCGGGCTTCAATTGAGTTTAGTCCGAGTGTAGTGCAGTGTCAGTGCAGTGTCAGTTTGTATAATTTCGGTACTTGTGAAAACAGTAAAGTGAAATAACAGTGAAGTGTTGTCAAGCATTAAGTGTAATTGCAGTTAGTAACGTTTGTATACATCCAGTGCTTGTGAGAAAAGTGAAGTGAAGTTGGAAAGCATTAAGTGGAATTATTTGGCAAATAAAGACGTGAACTTTAAAGAAGCCAGTGTTTATTTTTGCCTCAGCTGATCTTGTGTACTGTACACCTAAAGGCTGACCACAGGAAGAACAACTCACTGGACAACGTCCATCCTATACTGAACTACTGCTGTTGGAGCCTGTAGCAGTGTGGGACTGGGATGTAACACTGGTGTCAGGAGTGTGGATTAAGTGCCGCAGTGAGTCTAATTTTCGAGATGGAAGCAGGTGTGCAGACAAGGTCTTGAGCTGGGCAGGAGGAGGAAATTACCGTTGCGACAATTGCAGAGTTAATACTGGCACAAACTATAGAGCTCAAAGAACAATCACAGGCACTGATTGAAGGATGGAAAGAACTCAGAGAACTAGTACGGGTACAAAATGTACAATTAAAGCCACAGAGTGAACAACTAGAGGCACAAAATGAAGAACAAAAAGAACAATATGAACAACTTCAAGAGGCACTACAGGAGCAACATAGGGAATTACAACCGAGGATGCAAGGACAGCTAGTTGCTCCCATGGGAGAAACGAAGGAAGAACAGCAACAGCTTGAGGAGGAAGTAGATGCTAAGCTAGAGCAGAAGAAGTATGAGGTGAGCCATGGTGTCACTGAGTGCAAGCAGCATGTGGATGACCAGTTGAAGTCATTTGGTGAGGAAATGGTGACGGAGTGCAGCCAGCGTGTGGACGGCCAGCTGTAGAATTTTTTTTTTTTTTTTTATGCATGGAAGAAGGAACCAAAGGCCACGGGTTGTGTGCATCATCTGGACTGATTAACCAGACTGTTCATCCATCTATCCATCATCCAATACTACTTTGCCCCATGAGGAGCGTAGGAGCCCGGGGCTAGGCAAGTTGGTCCTGACATTTAAGATTATTCATTCGTGATAATCATCATATTATTTCTTGTCATTTTTCTAGTCAAGTTGATTTGTAGTTGTCAGTTATATTTGGTTTTTGTTTTGTTGGATGATCTGATGGAGTTACATGATATATTTTATTTTGAGCGTTTTTTTTAAATTCAAGATATGTCATTATATGTTAAACGCCCATAATGAAGCGGGTTATTATGTGGTTATGACTGACAATAATACGAAGTCTAGCAATATCGGCAGCCATTCTGAATTCCAAGATGGCCTCCAGGTATTAAAGTAACATCAGGTTAAAACACATGTATCATACTGAAGGCTTAGAACACATGAACAATCATCTATTTAACTTGAAAGTCAATATATGGTAGAAAGTGTGATTTCTGCTGGTTTCAATGGCAGCCATTTTGAATCCTGAGTTAATCAAGAATCATAGGGATATTTCGGTGTCATTATTGGATTCCTCGTCCTCAATAATATAGGTATAGACAACAAGACCTTATCTCTATCTATCCTAATAGCTGAGCTATAGGCGAAATTGCAATTTCTCTACTTTTGCTGACGTCCATTTGAAAATGACGTCAGACAGGTAGTAGATCCCAATTTGGTGATGGTGGTATCCATTTTTCATGTTTCAGAGGTCCCAGAAACAAAATAGAATAGGTTTCATAGGTTCCTGGGGGGGGGGAGGTGCACGGTGGGCCTATCGGGCCCACGGACTATTAGAATCACATGGTGGACACGAGAGTTGCACTCTCTTAGTGGTCTCTCTTGTTCTGTTTATCTATCTACGTATTTCTCTTCTTTTTTTTTTCTTCATTAGAAATATTAGAATAGCAGGGACTTGGTACTCGGATTCTTGATTCCAACAGTTAAGGCAAGGCTGGGCAACCGGTCTCTCCCCTGAGTGGTATTATTTGGAATAAACTTACAACCTCTTTCCGGCTAAGATCTAATAGGTCATCTGTGTTTGGAACGCATTAACCCACTGTTCAATGGCTATCACCCAGTGTAGTAAGTGGTCTTACTGGGACGCCATTTCCTCTCTCAAAAAAGATTCGCATTCGATCCATAGATTTCAGGAACAATTTGTTGCAATCTGTGAAACTACAGTATACTGTACTCAATCTTATCATTTGACCCGCTTACATTTGCGAGTTTTCTCAATAGCTAAACATATAATTCTACACTAATTTTCATATTGTGGTAATTAAGCTGTAGTAAATCTGCTTATTTCCAAGGCTCACATGAGCTTTTTTTCCACCCTCTACCATTCTGTAAGTCCTTCATCTCTTTCCTCTGTTCCTTCTCTCCCTCTTTCCTCCCCTGGTCTCTCTCACTCTGGCATAAGAGCAACTACGGCACGTGTGTTCTGTGTGTATCATTAGCATCGTCATCTTCATAGCAGTCTGAGTCTGTATCAATAAACAAGGATTTCTCCCAAATATTTCCACGGACTGCTAGCCTGTTCCATCCAATCCAAGCAAATTCTCGATTCTATTTTCGTCGTCTTGTTCTCTGTCTGTCTCTTCATCTCACAGCATCTCGGGGTTGCAACTGGGTCACCCTGGTTGTCCGTCTGTTATTCACGTCCTACCACTATCCATTGACACTTTTTCATTGTAGTGATTATATCCTCTACTAAATCCCTTATTCTTCCTCCTATGTCTACTACAGTACTGGAATTGAAACAGCGCCCTAATGTACTCAACGGGTGACAAGTAAGCCATTGTTGACAGGGGGACTTGTTGTGATAGCAGAGTAAATTTAGATCTTGTAGCCATTGATGTATATGGAGGGATGATGAATCTCACCATCCTCACTTTCGATTTCAGTAGTTCTGAAACAATGCAGACTTATACCAACAGTTGCTTCCAGGATACTTCTGGCCATTACGCTGAAATGCAATTATTTAAAAGACAGTAATACTGAAATACATGAAAATATTATAGTAGAAGTAAATGTATGTTGATCGGTTGTAGTAAGCAAAACATGAAAAACCGTCGCCAATATAATATAATAATGTAATGGTATCAGCTTTGGGTACAAGTAACTAAATGTGTCGCTTTACTTGCTCCTATGCAGCCTACCTTGGCATTTTCTCTTTTTTATGAAGGCTGTCAGTTCAGTCGGCCATGGCGCTCTCTTCTCTCTACACTTAAAGTTAACTACTCTATAGTCTCCAAAGTCATTCATCTTATTACTGTGATTTTAATAAATTTATACAGTACCGGAAAATCTCTCTCTCTCTCTCTCTCTCTCTCTCTCTCTCTCTCTCCTGTATTTTCCACTTTGCTATCTCAGCCAGTTTATTCATAAATGCTTTCCCATGCTGGTAATACAAGACAGATGCAAAAGATGAATTACGGAATGCGGTAGCACACCGTAAGTAGGAATGGTGCAGGTACAAACTGGCGTCCCGTCCTATAGGGAATAGGCACATTTTCGCGACGACGGTCTCAAAACCCTGTTCGAAGCTTATAAACCAAGAGAAATTCGCTATTCAAGTACAAAACTACTCGCAAAGTCTTGCTAACCTTCGTAGGAGTCGCAAAATCGAACCGCAAAAATGTTGATTTTTTCTTTCTTCATAAGTCATACCCCCTCCCCCCCAGAAAAAGGCGTACGCGAGTGTAATATACGCCGGAACGCTTCTTGTCAAGTGTAGATGTTTCTTTTCATGTTTCGAAAAGCATTCATGCAACGGTTCGCGAATTACGGCCTGAAAACCACATCGCGGTCACCCTTTAGTACGCCATTTTATGCAATATTGGTTAGCTAAGGCTCGCCTACAGTTAAACAACGTACCAAAACACTTCTTTTCACCGTCGTTTTAGTCTTTCAGTATACTATGCATGTAAGAATCCAAATCTAACACTTGCTTTATGCATAATTATACTTCCACAAAAAGACCATAAACTAGTAAACAAAAACTTTCTTTTAAAATGATTGTTAAGAAGTGGGAATGGCAAAAGTGCACAAATAAGAGATGAAAAAGCACAGAGACAAGACAGCATTCAGGATGGGAGGAGATCTGGAGACTTATACCCATTACTACATTCCACGCTTTAGCCACAGACTTGTAGCTGGTGGAATGTAGTAAGGGGTATAGGTCTCCAAATCTCCTCCCATCCTGAATGCACTCTTGTTTCCGTGCTTTTTTCATCTCTTCTCTGTGCACTATTGCCATTCCTACTTCTAACAATCATTTTAGAAGATTTTTTTTTTTTCTAGTACACAGAGTATACAGGGTGTAACGCGATGTATGACAAAAACTTACACCAATGATCTATCATGTAATTCTGAGTATACAGTATTTTGTTCTATAAACATATACTCTTTGTGACCCCAGCTCAGTACCCAGCATTAGGCTGTTTGAGTGTAAAAGTTTCGTGGGTTCCAGGTGTCATCAGGTGGGAGCTTCGCAGGGCGACAGGAGACGAGTATTATTAGCTTATTCTGTACTGCACATGAAAATCCCATATCCTATCAGTACAAACGAATTTGAAGAAAAAACTTTACGTAGTCTATTGATTCTTTAACATAAAGTCATGCATTCCTGCAATTCTTTTGCACAAATCAACTGTAAGTAAGGATTAAATTCAAATTTTATGGATTGCATGGGAGTACGGAGGGAGGAGAGGCCCACACTGGGCAATTCACCTGTTAGCAGCAACCTAGCCAGTAAAGGTATGTTGCCCCACGGTCTCTCCAATGACGAAATTCATGGTGAAAGTGATTCCTGAGGTGGAGGACAAAGAAACAAGGAAGCTAGAGGTAGAAACAAAAGAGAAGTGATGAGGTGGTAATGTCGTAAAGGAAGGTGCCATATACTGGGGTTTTGGGAGAGTGAACAATGCTTATAAATGCCTATATTATTGTGTGAAAACCAATATAGACTTGTACTACACATAAATTCGTACCAAATAAATGAAATAAATACGTAATTTAAAGTGGCTTGAATTAGTTAACCCTTCCATAGTTCGTTTTCTTTAGCCAGGTACCCTGAAAAAGAAGGAAAACGTAAGGTTGAGTAACACCTGTATCAACATTTTTTTCCTCAGGATCGCGATTTCTCTATGAATTTTCGTTGTTTCTCACCAACATCGAAGTTTTCAGCCAAAAAACAAAAAGTCGAAAATCGGTCGGGACCTCGGGGTAGGCTGGGTAAAAAACCTGTCGGGACTGGATGGTTTAAGCTCCACCCCTTTTACGTCACGAGCTTCGGCGGTGGTGATTGGCCGAGAAAACCCTTCACCACATACTCGAAGGGAGATTGGAAATAAGCGCCCGGGTAATTCCAAGTACCCTTGCAACCCATTTTTTGACTTGGGGACTCACCTGTTCCTCAGTTCAGACATAGGCTATGTGAGGTTGAGCTCCAATGTCATTTGATGTCACCAGTAATACAGGCTCATATGACTGGACCGAGCAGCCCAATTTATGGCATGGAGACTCACATGACCTTCCGTTTGGACATAGGCTATGTGAGGTTGACCTCCGAAGTCATTTGAGGTCACTGGTCAGAGGTCATTTGAGGTCACGGGTAATAGTAAACAAGTGCACACAAATACTGTGCGTTCGCCTGCGAAAGGTGAAATAGAAAGTTCCAGGACCTCTTATAAACCCTCTTCAAAAGCATGATGTACATGATCTTTCTGGAGTAGAAAGAACAACTGAAGTAGAATAAATAGGATTACAGTGTTAGTCTTTTAGCCTGGGCAATGCTGGGTAACCCTGCTAGCCCGTCACGTCCCGACCGATTTCCAACCTATGATACCACAAAATCCCGAGCATTTTTGGGAAAAATTTTTATTGGCTCAAACCTTCGCTTTTGGTGAGACACATCGAAAATTCATAGAGAAATCGCGATCCTGTACTTAAAACTGTTCATACAGGTGTCATGCAACCTTACATTTTCCTTCTTTTTCAGGGTACCTGACTAAAGAAAACGAACTATGGAAGGGTTAACTAATTCAAGCCACTTTCCATTATGTATTTATTTATGGATTTTGTACGAATTTATGTGTAGTAACAGACTATATTGATTTTGACACATTTATATAGGCAATAGAAGCATTGTTCAGTCACTAAACACATTCACATATGGCACCTTCCTTTATGACATTGCCACCTCATCACTTCTTTTTGTTTCTTGCTCTAGCTTCTTTATTTCTTTGTCCTCCACCTCAGGAATCACTTTCACCGTGAATTTCGTCATTGGAGAGACTGTGGGGCAACATACTTTACAGGCCAGTTTAGTGCTAACAGGTGAATTGTCCAGTGTGGGGACAGTATCCCCGCTTGACAGCAGGTAGAGGAAGGTCTCCCACATATGCCTACCAAAAATCTCCTACGAAACTTGAAAATTGTGCAAATTATGACCCTTGCAATTGCGCGACGTACCCATACGTCAATGGGTGTAGCTGTGATGAATCATCGCGACGTACCCATACGTCGATGAGAGTCCTTGGGCTAGTTAATAAAGTGATATGTACTGGATGGCGTGAAAATTTGCTTTTTTTTCTAATACCTTGTTCATAAAGTACACATATATACCCCTCTGCTTTATGTCATTCATCATGAACATTCAGATAGCAAAAAAAAAAAAACAATTCAATATCCACACGCACTGCTGCCTTAGCCCCCACATACGGTACATACTCTTCATGCCATTCAACAACATCCCATTTACTCCATATATTCTTAATATTTGTCACATTCCTTGTCTATCCATCCTGTCAAATGCTTTCCCCAAATCCATGAATGCCTCATATAACTTATTTCCCTTCTGTAGAAACTTTTCCACTAAAGACCAAAGAACGAATATCTGAGCTATGTAGTCTCTTCTCTTCCTAAAACCTCATTGTTCTTCTTCAACTAGTTTCTTTGTTATTACCCTAACTCTGTCAATAAATATCCAACCATATATTTTCCCTACTACATTGAGAAGACAAATGCCCCTATGATTTATCAAATACTTCGTTTTGCCCTTTTCCTTTGTACAGGGGAATAACTGTACCTGACCTCCAATTCACCGGGACTTTACCTTCCTCCCAGATCAATCTGTACATCTTCCATATCCATTCTACTACTACTATCTCTGCCCCATGCTTCGGCATTTCACAACACTCTTCATCAATTCCAGGAGCTATTCCCATTTTGACGTTTTTCATTGTTTGCACTACTTCCATCCTACTGATCTCTCCTCCCTTCTCATCTGCCTTCTCCCTGCCGCTCCCCCAGCCACTTATACTCGCATTACTTTCATTTTCTATGTTTAACAATTCCTTAAAGTGTTCTCTCCATCTACTCTTTTTTTTTCTCCCTTCTCCACTGTCAGTCTACCATTTTTATCTTTCACTCGCCTACCTATTTCTTTATATCCCTGTCTAACTCTCTCCTCCCAGAACATTTTCTTACATTCCTTCCACTTTACACTCAAATTCCTTCCAAATTCCTCATCCACTCTCTTCTTATGCTCACGTACTAATATTTTTACCTCTCTTCCTTCCTACATATAACTCTCTCTTCCGTCTCTCAACTTCCTCCATGCATCTGTTTCCCATGAAGAGAGAAATGTGACAGGAGTACAAAATGAAACCAATGGAACCTGAGTGTTGCCTCGCCCTGTCCTGCATCTCCCTCAGAGTCATCTCCCAAACCTGAATTACTCTCACGCAGCAGCCCCTCTTGCATTTGTCACAGCCAAGTTTTCATTTCCTGAACCTGTCTCTTCTTGACTCCCTCCGTTCGAATTAACTCTTTGTCTGTCCCGTTTTCCACACTTTAAATTCCTTTTAGAACATCAATAAGTAGTTTTTCTTCTCATATTTTCATTACTTTATTGTTCATACTCCTAATAATTAACAATATATTTTAATACAAGACCTCCCATCGCCACAAGGCCTATCTTTATCAGACATCCCTGGTTTACCTTATCTTCCTTCTCTTTGTCCTGTGTGAGTCTTTGTGCACAGACTAATGGTGGTACGACTAATCCATAATATTGCACCAGTCTTCCTGCTGCCTCCCCCCCAACCCCCCAGCACACACACACAAGGTTATTAGCACATCATCCTTAAGTTTGGGCATATAAAGAAGGCTATTAGGTGCTGGCGAAGGATCGCTACTATGCCTTAAAAAAAAAAAAATCCCACGACACGCCATGCGCTGAGCATAAAATTAATTAGATAATAATTTATATTAAAATTACTGGTGTTTTGGGGCGATTAGAGTGAAG
>JAGKTI010033839.1:0-11584 GCA_018397915.1 Birgus latro | reverse complement strand
TGGCTTGTCACTCAATGTAAAGCCACCTGTAAAGGAAAGAAAAGCAAAAAGAAGTGACAGGAAAGATGGGAGAAATAGGACAGTTCACATCACTCGATTTCAAAACAAAAAGTATTTTTTCTGGTCAGTTTCAATGTGATTTGAATGAATTTGGCCTTCACTTTTTCAGAAATCACTCATTTTGGAGATTAGGCCTACCCAAGGCAGAATATACCTATTTTTAGGTAGTTCAGAAAGCAGCCAGGTCACCTGCGGCAATGTTTAGCGACAGTCTCTCTGACTGGCCTCGCTGTTTTCCAACCATCTCTCTGACTGGACACGTCAGTGTATCCCGTGTCAAAGCAATGGGAAACTTAATGATTTAACTAAACCTAACCTAATTCAACATGACCTCACTTGCATTTGACAGCCAGCTTTCAAGTGTAGAACAGGCACATTAGGAATGCTAAATATGGCTGGCTACTGATATAAGTCAGCAGAGATCCGAGTTAATGAAATATAGGATTTTCAGTTAAATATACATTTCTGAAAAAAAGTTTATGGTGGTACTGATGCAAAACAACGAGGTCTAAAAGCACTTACGGATATAGCTGTACCCTTCCAGTCCTTCACCCTCTAAACTTCCATCCTTACTCATCACACTACCCAAGTATTTAAATTCACTCACATTTTCCATTTCCTCCTCATCCAACTTCACTGTACATTCACTGACTTTACTTCTCTCGAAGACCATCACTTTACTCTTCCCTACATTCACCTTTAGATTCCATTTCTTACACACTCTCCCAAACTCATCTACCAAGCCTTGCAGCTCCCCTTTGTCTTCACTTAATATCACAGTATCATCTGCAAACAGCAGTACAGGGAGTTTCCAAACACTGCCCTCTCTCACTAGGGCCACTCCAACATCCACTGCCCTACCTTGTATATCTTTTATAACCCCATCCATATACAGATTTAACAACCACGGAGACATGACACATCCTTGTTTCAGTCCAACCTTCTTATTCATTCATTCATCATCCAATCCTATGTTGCCCCATAAGGAGCGTAGGAGCCCGGGGCTAGGCAAGTTGGTCCTGACATTTAAGATGAGAGTGACCAGCCTAACTCATTCCTGAGTGGCATTATGTGAGCAAAAAACCCCAATCATCCCTTTGATATAAACTTTCACCGGCTCAATCCGATTGGAGTACCATAATTACCCACTAAACCAACATGCACCAAAATTTGGTTATATGGTTACCACCCAACATAGTAAATGGTTCCCTGATGTAGAGAAAACCATTTGGCTTGTCACTCTGTGTAGAAATTCACTAAGTTCACCATCTACATGCACTGCAGCCTTAGCACCCTTATACATACTCTTCACGGCATTCAACAACTTCCAACCTGCTCCATATATTCTTAATACTTCCCAGAATCCTTGTCTGTCCACCCTGTCATGTGCTTTCTCCAAATCCATGAAGGCTGCATACAACGTCTTTCCCTTCTTTAGAAACATTTCTAAAAAAGATATCAGAATGAATATCTCGTTTCGTTTTTGAAGGCTCCAACATGCTTGCATGTGTCGGCCTTGGTCACCTAATGGCGGCTCTCCACGCTGCTCGATCTCTGGCAGCCTCCCTATTCAGTCTCTTAACCCTTAAGTCACATTTAATGACCTCGTCCCATGTCTTTCTCGGTCTACCCCCCCCAACCCCTCCCCCAATATTAACACCTCTCACCCTCTGCACCCAATTATCATCCCCCATCCTCTCCACATGTCCAAACCACCTCAGCCTACCTCTCCTCATCATAACACCAATACACTCCAGTCCCATCCTACCTTTCAACTCTTCTATCGTAAACCCAGCCCCCCCTGGCCTTGCACGCTGATCTGATCTACACAAACTCTTTCCTTCCTAAAACTTCCCTGTTCTTCTCCAACAAATCCTCTGTTATTTCGCTAACTCTGTCAATAAATATCCTGTCAAATACTTTTCCTGTTACACTAAGAAGAAAAATGCTCCTTTGATTACCACATACCTCTTTTTCCTCTTTTCTTTTTCTATTGAGTCAACGGTAAATTACAGAGAACTGCCTGTTGAAGTTCCACTGCCACTGGTAAAGCTGATGTGCCAGTTTCACCCAGCCATTGGTATTAGTAATATAGAAAAGTTAAAATTGGTTGACTGTGACATTGCTGACATTTTTCCCTCTCTCTCCTCTTATTTTTATTTTATTTTATTTTTTTGCTACAACTTCCAATGGAGAGAGAGGGAAACTTGCAAACCTACAACATCCTGTTGAAAACTTTAGTAGCATTTTTTTTTTTTTTTAATCACTGTGTGTATCTGTCACACTTTAGACTACTCAGTGTCTGTATTTTGTAGGTAGGTGGCTCCCTTCAACTCTGTCTCTTCATCGCACTGTTACATCTTTATCTCTTTTCTATTGCTACTTCAATGGTCACTGCTCCTCTGAACTGTGTGTTGGCATTCCTCCGCCACTGAGACAGGCGCATAACACCCGTCTGGCAACAAACTCTCATCCCTGTTCTGCCCAACTCTCTGATGCAAGAGTTAATTGTTACTCCCAGTCACTCATGTATGCAACAGGTCATCTCTGGAACTGTCTCCCTCTGTCTGTATTTTCTACTGCCTATGATCTCCAGTCGTTTAAATGCAGTGTGCGCAGACATCTCACTGTGACCAGATCTTGAATTTTGCTCTCCATTATTTTGGTTTTGGTTTTTTCATGGAGGGAATGATCTTGCAGGCTTTTGGCTTTTGGTTCCTTCTTTGTTGCATAAAAAAAAAAAAGGCCGCTCATTCAGCTGATTAAACTTGATACATAAATTTCTAGAACTTAATGGTGAGATTGTGTACTAATTTGCATGGTAAGACCTGAATGGCTCAGTTTTCCTGCCAGGAGCATTAGTCAGAGGTCAGTGTGCTTCAGCAGTGGTTAGCCACTCCAACTCAAGGTTACATGATTTTTCCCTCATGTTAGGGTTCCAGATTGGGGAGTGCAAGGCTAGATTTCCAGTTTGGGAGTTGCCAGACCAGATTTCTAGGTGGGGTCATTTTGCAAGATAGGTCAGGGTTGGGGATTGGCAGGATTTCCAGTGGATCTGAGTTAGAACCAACACCAGTAGGCTTATGGCAGTGATTTGTAGGAAGATACAATGTATGGTACTGGTGGTTACCAGTGCCAGGGTGTGTCCTGTGTCAGCAAGTGGCCGCCTGAGACCCAGTTATTTTTTCCAATGGTGGCAGCATGATGGCTTCATTTGAGTTATCTGTGACCCCCAGTTTTTTAAACTTAGTGTTTTCAGGCATCTCAAAATTAACAGAGCTTGCAGTTGATTTTTTCTTTTTTTTTTCTTTTTCCCCTTGGAGGGAACAGTCTTGCAGCCTTCCAGCCTTTGGTTCCTTCTTCCTTCCATTAAGAAATAAAAATCCACTTGCCCTTCAGAAGTAGACCCTCATGCCCCACATGTGGTTGGAGTACCTTAGCTCACCAGACCATGATGATGATGATGATGAAAATTAGCTGCAGGTACCAGGAATGGTCTATAATATACATAGAATTAGTTGAGGAGCAGAGTGCAAGTATGTGAACCAGTGAATCCTAGACATACAAGGTGAGGGTGACCATTTGCTTTTCCGTGATTGGTATTATGTGAGCAGTAAACCCGCAGGTATACAGTCACTACCCACACAATTATTTTATTGTGAAAAAAAAAATGGTAAAGTATTTGTAGGAAACTAGGCAAACCACACTCACCGGCCTCACAGTGTGAACTGCCAAGGTCCCCGGTTGCATACCACAGGAACCTTCTGATGACGTCATCACTCGTGACTTAGCAGGTGTGTGCGTGTGCACACACACTAACAACAATATGCACTAACATCTCGTCCTCTCTTCTTTTTTTGACAGAAGATTCCAAGGATGAAGCTGGATGGTCTATTTGCGTCTGATACACACTATGTATCCAATACATAGACTTTTGTGTGAGTACCATCAACACCCGATACACACTATGTATCCAATACATACACTTTTGTTTAATTACTATCAAGACCCAGTCTGTGACCACATACAAATATGTGATGTCTCTTAAAGTATTATAAACTTTCTAGTCTCGGCTGACTGCTGCACGCAGTCGCTCGGTCGAGGCACCTTTCTTGGTGAGGCAATCAGCCAGTTGTTGTGATGTATCCACCCAGGATACCTCATCAATCTCCCCCCGCTCCAACATGTCCCGCAACACA
This sequence comes from Birgus latro, assembly GCA_018397915.1. Lineage (NCBI taxonomy): Eukaryota > Metazoa > Arthropoda > Malacostraca > Decapoda > Coenobitidae > Birgus > Birgus latro. Next base: position 7,325 of record JAGKTI010033839.1, on the reverse strand, counting down.
GCATTATCAATGCGCAATCTCCTGTCTTCTACGCTCCTACAGGAGTAAAGGGCGTCCACCAGACTCTTGTTGTCGACGAAACACTTTATTTTGATCTTTCCACATCCAGAAACCTCACGCAATATGTTGGAGAGTTATACAGCAGTTTCAGCACATTCAAGCAGCGCCAACGCCTCAGCAGATTAGGTAGATTTGACGACCCTCCTGATCTTCCTTGTCTGCCAAAATATAGGACATCTTGCCTCACTAGCATCTCGTAGGAAGATCATAAAACTTCCCTGAGATCCATTGCCTACAAGGTTGGCAAATGAGGCATCTGAAAAGCACTCTATATGACAGTCCTCAATCGGCCCCATTCTTGGAATGTATAGCTTCATGTTGTCAGTCTTCACCCTTGAGATCACCTTATTGAGTCTAAGCAAATCCACTACGGTAGCTCGGTTGCTATTCACGCTCAACTCACACACATCAAAGGCAATATCTGGCCTAGTGTATGTGGCAATCCAATTGAGTTGCCCAATTAATGCTCGGTACTCCTTTTTCTCAGACTCGGACAGCTCCCCTGATTTTACTGCTGCACGATGTTTACTCAGCGTGACTGGTTTCAAGGATGAAGCATACTGGAATTGGTCGAGCGTTATGCTGCCATCGATGTTGGAGATGACATTGAGACCAACGTATTTGAAGGCTTTTGATTCTGAACTGCCGATGAGGAATATTTGACTCAACCGATTTATCACTTGCTGTTCAAACTCACGTGTACCAGCCCAAAGGAAGTCGTCGACGTAGATGCATACAATGCCTTCGACTTTGCCACCATTGCTCCAAGAGAACAGCGCTGAATCCAGTGATGATACTTTAGCTCCGAGACTCAACAACTGATCTTTTACGTGCAGATACCAATGCCTAGCAGCATCACAAAGGCCGTAAACAGTTTTCTTTAGTCTCCATAACTTACCATTTGCATATTCAGGCAGAGGACGTAAATGAACAACTCTTTCAATGCCGTTACCTTGCAGGTAGGCAGCTTTCACGTCCATAGTGTGGCAATCCCACTGGTTGGTGGAGGCCAAAGAAAGTGCCAAATGCACTGCTTCCTTTGAACAAGTAGGCGAGTCTTTTCGGAGATCCACTGTGTCTTCCTCAAATCCTCTGGCGACTAAGCGGGCCTTAACAATAGGCTTTCCATTTTTCAGTTTTTCTGTCACAACCCATCGAACGGTTATGGCACCTTGCCCAACATCATCTACTTCCTCATACACATCATTATTCTGCCAATTTGTAATTTCATTTTCCTTAGCACATAATACGGCCTCAGAGTTGAAAAGAACAAGCATTTCTGTGTCATCATCAACCACTTCCCATTCGCTAAGATCCTTCTCCAAATCTATCCAATCAATGCTGCCATCAGAGTCCCTCTTCAAATTATAGCAGTGTTTGTACTTTCCAGTGGCTTTACCTTCCCGACTTATAATCCTTCCAGACACCAACTCTACACTTTCTGAATGTATTCCCTTTATACGTTGACCATTTGGGAAGCTGATTAATCGGAACAGAAACTGTGGGAGGCTTATCGATTGGGAGCACACCATCTTCCGACTTGTCATCTGGTGGATAGTCATTCAACACTTGCGTAGGATCGTCATTAGGCTTCTCCTGGACAACATTTTTCTTCTCATCACTGCTGACATTACTTTCAACTGTAGTATCTTGCTCTGGCGCTCGCGCTAGACGACATACGCACTCGCACATATACACCGCCGTGTCTCACCAGAATTTGTTTCCCATCTCTGCCTATTACAATTCTGGGACCATGCCACTCATGACTGTCATTTCTTTTGTAGAAGACTTCATCTCCATTCCGGATGTCGTTTAAGTCACTCGAACGTACGTTATGCCGCAGAGCCCTAGCCAAGCGTTCATCTGATTCGGTCTTTATAAACTCTTGTCTAGCTAAATGAAGAGCGTTCAAGTTGTCTCTCACAATTTTCGATGGTGATGAAGGTTCCAAGGCTGGAGGATCATTTGCGTACACATTAGGCAGACCAGGGTTTTGACCAAAAACAAGTTGGTTAGGAGAAAAGCCTGAGTAGTTGGTGAGAGCATTTCTTGCCGATACTGCCCATCCAATTCACACTGGCAATCAGCCATTATCTTCCTAACAGTGTCACCAATGACTGCATTTTGACTCTCACAGACTCCGTTGCTCCAAGGACTCTCTGCAGACGTTGTCATGATCTTGATATTGAAGGCCTCTCCCAATGCTCGCATTTCCGCATTATTGAATTCACAGCCATTGTCTGTAAGAATTTTTCTAGGTGTGCCAAACACAACAATCCAGCTCCGAAATATTCCTTTGATAATGGTGGGCGCACACTTATCTGCGATTATTATCGCATTACAATACCTGGTCGCCAAATCAACAAGGACTAAGAAATAATGCCTTCCCCAAGCTTTTAAATCCATGGCTATGGCTTCGTTAAACTTAGATGCCATGGGCAAACTGACTACGGGTCGGGGCTTGGCTTTCTTAAATCTGCAACAGACTGTACAAGGATCAGATACAGCCTTGACAGCCTGTTCCAGTTTTGAACTTTTAATTCCCGCATCTGTGATCAGTTTAATTAGTTTTGCCGATGTAGGGTGTCCAAATTGCCTGTGAAGCTTCAAAGCGGTTTTTTCTACATCACCCCCACGAGTTGCCAACATGATTGTTTCACAAAATTCATGATCTAGTCATAAGGAAATTGGAAGTAAGTAATGGCCTGAAGATGAGGACTTTAAATCAATGATAGTTTCACAAATTTTGACCTGGTCAGTTCCAAGGTTAATCAACATTTTTGCTTTTTTTCATGGAACGTCTACTCAACAGCAAGGGAATATTGCAGCCCACAACATCAGTCACGATGGTAGCACGCGTGTTTCCAGTGTAGCAGGGCAGAGTAACACATTTGAGGGAAGAAACTGTGACACCATCAGCAAAAGTAAACGTTGAGGATTACGCTTCTTCTTTTACAGCATCACGTTCATAATCAGTGAGCTCACTTAGATAGCAATTGATCCATTCAACTCCACATACAGTTGTAGAACACCCTGTGTCTAGAAGAGCACATCCCTTAGATTCTTCTACTAGAGTCTGTGACTTACCTCTACTAGCGACATCATCCGCATAGCCCATAAACAACGACAGATGCACTGTTTCAGAATTCTCTTCTCGACTGCCGTCGTTTTCGTATGCATCCAGACAGTCACGTGCCCAATGAAATCTAGAATCACATACGAAACACTTCGATACCTTTCCGTCAGGCCCAAGTGGGTTCTGCCTCCTGCCGGTGGATGAGCGTTGGGGAATTCTAGCAGATACAGTTGAACATCAGCCACTACCCCGACGTCGATCACGTACTGCACCACCCCGCAACATTCTTCGTCCTCGTCGAGTACCTCTTGCATAAAGTGTTTCATCACCCTCAACTTCGTCACTCCAAAATACTGGTTCGTCTTTCACCTCCCGGGCGGACACGGATGCCTAGTTCTGCCTGCCAATTTCACCAGCAAAAATACGATTCAGGGCAGATTTCATATTTTCGTATGTCACCTCAGTTATCGCGGACATCACAAGTTGTTGTTCACTGTCTGAAAGTTTGCATGCAGCTAAGAGCATAAAAGCCATCACAGAATTTGGCAGTTCCATGTCCTGCTTGGTAAATTTGAAGTAAACATGCTCAAATTCTGTCATGAACTCCCGAATGTTCATATCACTGGCTCTTCTGAAGTTATATAGCTCATAAAACGATGCAAACTGTCGACGTCCTTTGTCCACGAGAAATAAACCGTCTAATTTCTTCAGCAGGGTCTGAACACCATCCTTCTGCTTTAAAACATGTTTCAATCTGCGAGGACGCCACCCTCGCTCTCCCAGACAATGACAGGTGAATAGCTAAAGCTTGTTTTTCTGCTGCTATGTCCGTTAGTTCACACCAAATGCCAATGTCTTTTTTCCAGCTCTCATATGTAGAATCATTTTCCAATTTTGGAGGCCACTTGGTCAAACACGATGCCATTCTCGAACTACGCTCTGCCACCAAAATGTTGGAACTAGACAAACGACACTCACCCGGCCGGCTTTACGACGTGAACTGCCAAGGCTCCCGGTTGCATACCACAGGAACCTTTCGATGACGTCATCACTCGTGACTTAGCAGAAGTGTGTGTGCGCACACACACTAACACTTTTCATATGGGATTTTTACAGGTTAATATAAGCATGGATATTTTTTTTTTAAACACAATACCCCTTTCACCTTAACTTGGCCTAAAGTTGCCATCTCTCCATCGTCACTGCTGAGATGTAGCAGTAGATTAACACTAGGATATAATGCTGGTCACGAAGAAGTGCTACAGAAAGTATATATATATATATAGCCATAGCATTACGTTGCAAGAGGATGAAAGTCTAGGCCAATATAGTGTTAAAAAAATGTAATATGGACTTATTTATATCTATCTGTTTGTCTGTTTGTCTGTCTGTCTATGTCTGTCTGTCTATCAATCTGTCTGTCTGTTTGTCATGCTGTGTCTTTTGGGTTTTAATTATCTGTGTCTGTTTGTGTGTCTTCATCTGTATATAAATGTATCTATAGAAGCATCCATCTGTATCTGTTCTTCTGTCTATCTGTCCATCCATATCTGTCCATCTATTTATCTACCCATCTATTTATTTATCTACCCATCTATTTATTTATCTACCCATCTATCCACATACTGTACTTATATCCAAGAATGTGTATCATTTACTTATATATACATTTCATAGGATGGAAAAAAGGCTGAATATAAAGAAGTGGAGGAGTGACCGGGTAAATATAGATTGGAGCAGATGGGGGACATGGAAGGTGTGTGCAAGATATTCGTTTCGTTTCGTTTTTGAAGGCTCCAACATGCTTGCATGTGTCGGCCTTGGTCACCTAATGGCGGCTCTCCACGCTGCTCGATCTCTGGCAGCCTCCCTATTCAGTCCCTTAACCCTTAAGTCACATTTAATGACCTCGTCCCATGTCTTTCTCGGTCTACCCCTCCCAACCCCTCCCCCAATATTAACACTTCTCACCCTCTGTACCCAATTATCATCCCCCATCCTCTCCACATGTCCAAACCACCTCAGAAGAAATGTGTGCAGCATGTGATGTGGTGTGTGGGGTGAAGAGAAGACGAAAGGGGGTTCAGGGAACAGCATGGTGGACTGAAGAGGTGAGAGAGGCTGTGGCACAAAAGAAGAAAGCATATAATGAGTGAATGAGGAACAGGGGCGACGAAGAAGCTGAGACGGATGAGAGAGTTATATGTAGAGTGGAGGAGAGAGGTGAAAAGATTAATAAGAGAGAGTAAGAAGAGAGTGGATGAGGAATTTGGAAGGAATTTGAGTGCGAAGTGGACGGAATGTAAGAGAATGTTCTGGAAAGAGGTAGTGAGAGTTAGATAGGGTGCCAAAGAAGTTAGTTGGGGTGTGAAAGATAAAAATGGTAGATTACTAGTGGAGAAGGGAGAAAAAGGAAACAGATGGAGAGAACACTTTAATGAATTGTTGAACATAGAGAATGAAAGTAATGCAAGTATAAGTGGCTAGGGAATGGCAGGGAGAAGGACGGTTGTGAGAAGAGAGGAAGAAATCAGTAGGATGGAAGTGGTGGAAGCAATGAAGAAAGTTAAAATGGAGAAACCCCCAGGAATTGATGGATTGTGTGGTGAAATGCTGAAGCATGGGGGAGAGATAGTAATAGAATGGATGTGGAAGGTGTGCAGATTGGCTTGGGAGGAGGGTAGAGTCCCGGAGGATTGGAAGTCAGGTATAATTATTCCTCTGTACAAAGGAAAAGGGGAAAAAGAAGTGTGTGGTAATTATAGGGGCATTTGCCTTCTCAGTGTAATAGGAAAAGCATATGGTAGGATACTTATTGACAGAGTCACGGAAATATTAGAGGAATTAGTTGGAGAAGAACAGGGAGGTTTTAGGAAGGGAAGAGGTTGTGTAGACCAGATATTCATTCTTTGATCTTTAGTGGAAAAGTTTCTAGAGAAGGGAAAGAAGTTGTATGCAGCCTTCATGGATCTGGAGAAATCATATGACAGGGTGGATAGACAAGGATTGTGGAAGGTATTAAGAATATATGGAGTGGATGGGAAGTTGTTTAAGACCATGAAGAGTATGTATAAGGGTGCAAAGGCTGCAGTGTGTGTAGATGACGAACTGAGTGAATTTTTCTGTTTGAAGGTTGGATTGAAGCAAGGATGTGTCATGTCTCCATGGTTGTTCAGTCTGTATATGGATGGGGTTATAAAAGAGATACAAGATCGGGCAGTGGATGTTGGAGCGGCCCTAGTGAGAGAGGGCAGTGTTTGGAAACTCCCTGTACTGTTGTTTGCAGACGATACTGTGTTGTTGAGTGAAGATGAAGGGTAGCTGCAAGGCTTGGTAGATGAGTTTCGGAGTGTGTGTAAAAAATGGAATCTAAAGGTGAATGTGGGGAAGAGTAAAGTTGTGGTCTTCGAGAGAAGTGAAATCAGTGAATCTACAGTGAGGTTGGATGAGGAGGAAATGGAAAATCCGAGTGTGTTTAGTACTTGGGTAGTGTGATTAGCAAGAATGGAAGTTTAGAGGGTGAAGTGCTTGAAAGTGTGCAGGGAAGAAAGGTTGCTGGTTCCTTGAAAGCAGTGATAAAAAACAGGGAAGTGAGCATGGAAGTGAAAGAGTAGCTACATGACAGTATTGTGATACCAGCTAGAGTGAGAGCAGTGGAAATGAGTTATTTGAGAGGAGCATGTGGAGTTACATGGAGAGACAGACTGACAAATGAGGAAGTGATGGAGCATTGTGGTGTGGATGTGGATGTGATAGGAAGCATTAGGAGAAACACACTGAGGTGGTTTGGCCATATGGAGAGGATGGAGAGTGAGAGACTGATGAGGTGAGAGTATGTGAGTGAGGTGGAGGGGGAGAGGGAGGAGGAGGCTGAGGATGGGATGTAGGGATGGAGTGGAGAGGTACATGAGAGAGGGGTGTGTGAGCTGGAAGCAGGGCCGTGAAATGGCGGGGGACAGGGTGACTTGGAGGTGATTTGTTTGTGGCCACCCCCTACGGGATTAAGGCGTCTGGCAGTAGATAGATAGGTAGAATATTTAGATCTATCCATCCATTCAGTACTACTTCACAAGTGCAGAGAGAGAGAGAGAGAACGACAAAGATATGCAGAATTTGCCATCCTTTCTGAGTGGTCTAGCCTTACACACACACACACACACACACACACACACACACACACACACACACA
>JAGKTI010033838.1:779-10899 GCA_018397915.1 Birgus latro | reverse complement strand
AAGGTTTAAAAATAGACGATTTTCTCAGGCATGCCTGGCTGTGGGAAGGGTTCGCGGGAATATGTGCTAGACGCGATGGGTTAAGAAAACACCAAGGTTACCATCAATACCACAAGAATGAATTGTGTGCAAAATATGAAAGCACTAAGCAGTATCATATGCCTTTTCAAGATCAAACAAAATTGCGATAACAGACTGGTGAGTGGCAAAGGCAGAGCGGATATAAGTTTTTAGATTAAGGAGAGGAGTCAAGGTACCTCGGGCTTTTCAAAAACCAAACTGAGAGGATGACAAAAGCTGTTTGGATTCTAGGGGCCATTTAAGACAATGATTTATCATACGCTTGAATAACTTGCAAAGACAACTGGTAAGAACAATAGGGCGATAATCCTGAGAAGCATGGCCTAGTTTTCCCAGCTTAAGAAATGGGAGAATGATGGCATTACGAAAAAAGGGAGGGGAAAATACTCTCGGTCCAGATATGATTATAAATAGCTAACAAAAAGGACAGGGCCAAGGGGGAAAGGTGACAGAGAATAATGTAATGTATGCCATCGGGACCTTCACAAGTGTTCTTACAAAGATGAAGGGTGGAGGACAATTCATGGAGTGTGAAAGGCACATTATACAACTGACTTGAAGACAGCTGGAAGACAACAGGCGTACATTCAGACGTAATTTTAAGGGCATGGAATTCAGAGGGAAGATGAGAACCACAACTAACATTACTAAAATGAAGACCCAAGCCATTAGCAACTAGATACGCATCTGCAACTGATTCCCTATCTAGATGAAGGGCAGGGGAAGGCATGGGAATATGCTTACCGGCTATTTTGCGAATACAGTATGTTTCCAAACGGAAGCAATGGGCATATTGGTAGTAATAGTGGAAAAATAATCTCCAGCTACAGCATTTAGCCTGTTTAACAGTCTCGCAAAGAGAAGTGTGGGTCTTTAACCCGCCGAGTCCCACCGACGTACAATGCACGTCACTACTTTTTTCCGCGGACAGACCCACCAACGTGTATCGTACATCAGTCAGTTGCAAGGCCCGTCATTTGCATATTTTTCAAGATTCACAGCAGATTTTTGGTAGACATATGTGGGAGACCTTCCTCCACCTGCTGTCAAGCAGGGATACTGCCTGGCCCCATGTGACCCCCCTCCCCCCCACACTCGGCAATTCACCTGCTAGCAGTAACCTGGCCAGTAAAGATTTGTTGCCCCATGGTCTCTCCAACGACGAAATTCACAGTGAAAGTGATTCCTGAGGTGGAGGACAGAGAAACAAAGAAGCTAGAGGGAGAAACAAACAGAAGTGATGAGGTGGTAATGTCGTAAAGGACGGTGCCATATGCTACGATTTTGGGTGAGTGAACTATGCTTTTATCGCCTATATTATTGTGTGAAAACCAATATAGACTTGTACTACACATAAATTTGTACCAAATTAATAAATAAATACGCAATTTAAAGTGGCCTGAATTAGTTAACTCTTCCATGGTTCGTTTTCATTAGCCAGGTACCCTGAGAAAGAAGGAAAATGTAAGGCTGACTGACACCTGTATCAACATTTATAAGCTCAGGAGGGCGATTTCTCTACGAAATTTCAATGTTTCTCACCAAAAGCGGAGGTTTGAGCCAGAAAAAAAAAAAAGTTGAAAATCGGTCGGGTTCTGAGGGTGTGTTGGGTAAAAAATCAGTCGAGAACTGGATGGGTAAAAAAAAAAAAAAAAGAAAAGAAAAGAAATGCACTCTGTTCATCCGAGGTGTTGCTTTGCGCAGGTAACTTTTCCAACATGCACATTTAACACAGAGTGCCACGGTGCAATCAGAGTCCCACCAAGGCACACATTTAGAAGTAAAAGGACAGGACGACCTTGGAATCGCAGTCAAAGCTGCACTCAAAACTAAAACATGAAAAAGGTAAACATATCTAAAACAGAAGGAAAGGAGGAAGGGGGTATGAACGGAACTGACAGAGAAGTAAAAGACGGCCAGCCAGCTTCAGAAAGTAAACAACGAGGAGGTAAGGGTAAGTTAAATAGGAAAGTGATCAGTATACACAGCAACAGAAAGAACAGACCAATGGAAATCTAAAGAAAGAGAGGGGGAACAGAAGGAGAGATCGAGACATGAGAATGAGCTCTGACATCAAAATGCGTCAATGCTCCTGTATTCAATAAAGACAATTTAGAAAACACGAATGACTCAAGGTGGCGGCCACGAGAATTAGTTACAGTATCATCCCATAAAACATGATGACAATTAAAATCACCTAACAATAAAACTGGGGTGGGTAACTGGGACAATAAAAGAGATACGGCATGAAAATCGACAGACTGGGAGGGAGAGAAATGGAAATCACATTAACCCAACGGCTGAGAAAAACACGAAAGAAATTACATGGAACAGTGGTGTTCATGGGCAGACATTCAAGAGCGACTGTATGGTGGACTATGATAGCTGACACAGAAATAAAAAGCAGGAGAGAACAATAAACAATAGCCAGGTATAGATATTGGAGGGGCAAACGAGGTTCATGTAAACAGACTATGGACAGAAGGTGAACCAAAAGAAGATAGCGGAGGTCATTGCAATGGGCCGTAAAACTTCGAATGTTCCATTGTAAAATAGACACACTAAAACTGTAAAACACCAAAATAATAATAATAATAATAATAATACCCAACAGAAAAGTAAGAATCTAGGGATGATTAAAGGAAGTAAATACTAAAGATAAAATATAATACACGGGAAGTAAAATACTATACAGAATTCGATTCGATAGTATGAATTGGGGCAGAAGGTGGAATAGGCGGACGAGCAGGACGGTCACCATAGCCTGGAGGCATGGGGAAAGATAAAGGGGAAGGCAAGAAGTACTGTACTGGAAGAAGTGGAAAAGGAGGGGGGCAAAGAGGAGGAAGGAACAGAAGGCGAGGGAGGGGGAGATGAAGGGGGGAGGGAGGGGGGGGGGAGGTCAGGAGGCACAGGATGAGCTTCAACAGAGAGGGTGGAAGGAGAGGGTACAGCATTGTCCACTGAATCTGGCGTGGAAGTTAAAATATAAAACATAATCTTGGGGATGGTTTCACTGTCATCATCGCCAGAGGTTCGTGTCACGAGTAGCCGGGAATGAAGCGATCAAGGGACATGACTGAGCAGACTGCTGAGTTGTTGTGGCTTTTGACGAGGCAGAATGTATAGATCTGGAGGGGTGGGTACTCGCTGCACAGATTTTATGAGCTGGAGAAGGAGGATGGTCAGAAGAGGTCTTAGAGTCCAGTGCAATGGACAGACTACGCTGACCACTGGAGGAGGACGGGGGTCGGATATTACGTTGGGCAAGAGGTGCCAAATGGCGAGTATGAGAAACAGAACTGGAGGAGTGACAGGATGTACGAGGTTGGAAATGGGGAGAAGGACGAAAAGAGGGAATCTGTAAGGAAGGGGATGGAGAGGAAGTAGGGATAGAGGAGCCGAAAACAGAAAGAATTAGAGACAGGAACAGGTGGGGTCTGTAGGGGAGGACTGAACTAGAGGGGTGGAAATAAGAGCACCGGGAGGAAGGGAAGAGGAGACAACAGTCAAAGGGTAAGGGATACAGTGAGAGGTGGAAAGATGAGAAGTGAGAGGAGAGGAAGAGGGGACAACAGATACAGACACAGGTGCAGAAAGGGAAGATGAAATAGAGCTGTGCTGGAAGCAAATGGAACAACAGGAACAGAAGGGGAAATAGATACAGATGGAACCGAGGAAACAGGCTGTGAAAGAGAGGAAAAAGGCTGTGAAAGATAGGAACAGAGGCACCCGGAATGGGAGGCGGTACTCTGAAAACCCCGACGACGAACACTAGTACGAGCCTCACGAAGAGACAGCCCTTCAAAGTAACGAACTCGAACAACTTCTGATTAAAACTTTGCGATGAAAGGCAGCATGCGCTTCATCACAATTCGGGCAGCAATGGACAACAGCAGGGCAGTCAGGCTGAGAGTGACCAGGTTGAGAGCAGAGAGGACAGAGTTGGGAGGAACGGCAATACATGCAGGATGGCCAAATCGCCAACAGGAAGTACATTGACGGGGGGAAGGGATAAACTCCTTCACTGAAAGTCGTGTACCTCCAATGATAACGGTGCCGGAGTGGGTGCGAGAGTCAAAGGTAATTTTAGCAATGTTGACGGAACATCGACGGTTACCTCACGGAGGGATAGTATAGCATGTCACAATCTGGACTGGACAACCTTGTTCACTGAGTATATCGGAAATTATGGGGGAACACTCTGAGAGAGACCTGTTCCCAAGTTTAAGAGAAGTTGGTTAAACAACCGTGCCAGTACGAGAGTTATGGAGCCTATCACGGTGAATGGGGATAGAGACTCTTGATGGGTCGACAAGTTTAAACATGGCTACAGCTTGTTGCTGAGAATAACGGTAACTAGGCATGAGTCACTGAAATGGGAGTGGAAGAGAACATTGGGACCAACGTGAGGGATGAACTGTAATTGAAAGAGGAGGTCATCAGAAGAAAGAGGAGAGCCAGCAAGGATACTGAAGAACTTAGTCCAAGTTCCAGGGTCAAAAAGTGAGGAAGAAGGAACGGGAGCGGTAGAGAGGACAGAAGGACGAAGGTGGGAGGAGAGGAGAGGAGAGGTGAGGTAGAAGCAGCCACAGAGATAAACGAAGTAACTGAGTAAAGGGAAGAAGTACCTGAAGGGTGCAGAGACTGGGTTGCAAATGAAGTAGAGGAGGCTAGGGATGGTTTAGCAGAGTGGGTTGAAGACCTTGTGATGTCATGTGGAACCTGGAAAGGTTTTAGGGGTTTTAGGGTGATGAGGGAGGGCAGAGAAGAGGGAGGTGAAGAAATGTGAACGTCAAGGAGAAAGGCAGGTCGAGGTAAAGCAGACGGAGATGTAATCATATGAGGAGAGGAGGAAGAAGACGAAATAGGAGGAGAACAGGAAGAGGAGGAAAGGGGCGGAAAAGTAGGGGAGGGGGGATCTGCCTGACCGGGAGAAGGTTCAGGAAGAGAAGCCGGGGTCGTCGTCTGGGTAAAAAAAGCCGCAGAACCGGGGGAGGGAGAACCTATGACTGTATCCATACTTCTGCTTAGGAAAGGAAAAGGCTCATCATGACTGTTTAATAAGAAAGGATTATTTGGGCAGAACGTGAAGTCTAGAGGCCCGGCCAACGACCCAAGTAGAGATCAAGCTCCAAGTATGCGCTCCCTAACCTACCCAGAAGGGACAGCATCATGTGGGAGAAATAAGTCTCCCAGCGCAATGATGGGCCACCGGCCATTGGCCGACAGTCCTAAAGCCAAGCAACTACACCCCCAGATCCGAAAGTTGCTGCTTAGCACCATTTCCACCCCTGCAGAGGTCTATCTCTGCAAAGGCCCACACACTGGGGTTGTTGCCGAACCACCATGATCCCTACAATTGGCCACGCCAATAGCCCACGGGCACACCCTTATCCTCCCTGTTACAACTTACTAGGGGTCTATCTATCTATCTATTGCCAGACGCCTTAATCCCGCACGGGGTGGCCACAAACAAATCGCCTCCATGTCACTCTGTCCCCTGCCATTTCACTACCATGCTCCCAACTCACACCCCCCTCTCTCATATACCTCTCCACTCCATCCCTCCATCTCATCCTCGGCCTCCCCCTCCCTCTCGCCCCCTCCACCTCACTCACATACACTCTCCTCGTCAGTCTTTCACTCTCCATCCTCTCCACATGCCCAAACCACCTTAACGTGCTTCTCCTAACGCTTCCCATCACATCCTCAACCACACCACAACGCTCCTTCACTTCCTCATTTGTTAGTCTGTCTCTCCATGTGACTCCACATGCTCCTCTCAAATAACTCATTTCCACTGCTCTCACTCTTGACTTCTGTCCTTCCAACAGGGTCCAAGCTTCACTTCCATATGTTAGAGTTGGTCTCACAATACTGTCATGTAACAACTTTTTCACTTCCATGCTCACCTCCCTGTTTCTTATCACTGCTTTCAACGAACCAGCAACCTTCCTTCCCTGCTGCACCCTTTCGAGCACTTCACCCTCCAGACTTCCATCCTTACTCATCACGCTGCCCAAGAACTTAAATTCACTCACATTCTCCATAACCTTCCCATCCAATCTCACTGTACATTCACTGGCCTCACTTCTCTCGAAGACCATCACTTTACTCTTCCCTACATTCACCTTTAGATTCCGTTCCTTACACACTCTCCCAAACTCGTCTACCAAGCCTTGCAGCTCCCCTTCATCTTCACTCAACAACACAGTATCATCTGCAAACAACAGTACAGGGAGTTTCCAAACACTGCCCTCTCTCACTAGGGCCGCTCCAACATCCACTGCCCGACCTTGTATCTCTTTTATAACCCCATCCATATACAGATTGAACAACCATGGAGACATGACACATCCTTGTTTCAATCCAACCTTCAAATGGAAAGATTCACTCAGTTTGCCATCCACACGCACTGCAGCCTTAGCACCCTCATACATACTCTTCACTGCCTTCAACAACTTCCCATCAACTCCATATATTCTTAATACCTTCCACAACCCTTGTCTATCCACCCTGTCATATGCTTTCTCCAGATCCATAAAGGCTGCATACAACTTCTTGCCCTTCTCTAGAAACTTTTCCACTAAGGATCTAAGAATGAATATCTGGGCTACACAACCTCTTCCCTTCCTAAAACCTCCTTGTTCTTCTCCAACTAATTCCTCAGTAATTTCCCTAACTCTGTCAATAAGTATCCTACCATATATTTTTCCTATTACACTGAGAAGGCAAATGCCCCTATGATTACCACACACTGCTTTTTCCCCTTTTCCTTTGTACAGAGGAATAATTATACCTGACTTCCAATCCTCCGGGACTCTACCCTCCTCCCAAGCCAATCTGCACACCTTCCACATCCATTCTATTACTATCTCTCCCCCATGCTTCAGCATTTCACCACACACTCCATCAATTCCTGGGGCTTTCCCCATTTTAACTTTCTTCATTGCTTCCACCACTTCCATCCTGGTGATTTCTTCCTCTCTTCTCACAACCCTCCTTCTCCCTGCCATTCCCCAGCCACTTATACTTGCATTACTTTCATTCTCTATGTTCAACAGTTCATTAAAGTGTTCTCTCCATCTGTTTACTTTTTCTCCCTTCTCCACTAGTAATCTACCATTTTTATCTTTCACACCCCCACTGACTTCGTTTGCACCCTGTCTAGCTCTCTTTACCTCCTTCCAGAACATTTTCTTACATTCCCTCCACTTTACACTCAAATTCCTTCCAAATTCCTCATCCACTCTCTTCTTACTCTCTCTTACTAATCTTTTCACCTCTCTCCTCCTCACTACATATAGCTCTCTCGTCCGTCTCTCAGCTTCTTCGTCGCCCCTGTTCCTCATCCACTCATTATATGCTTTCTTCTTTTGTGCTACAGCCTCTCTCACCTCTTCAGTCCACCATGCTGTTCCCTGAACCCCCTTTCGTCTTCTCTTCACCCCACACACCGCCTCACATGATGCACAGATTTCTTCTGTGAATACCTTGCACACACCTTCCACGTCCCCCATCTGCTCCAATCTATATTTACCCAATCGCTCCTCCACTTCCCTTTTATATTCAGCCTTTATTCCATCCTCTTGTAACTTTTCTACCCTCCTTGTAACAAATACTTCCTCCTGTCCTTCCCTTCTTCTCTTCCTCCATCTTGTTTGCACTCTGATTCTGGCCACCACCAAGTGGTGGTCAGAAAGTCCACTCCCCCAACCTCTATATACTCTTGCATCCATTACACATCCTCTCATCCTTTCATCCACACACACATAGTCAATCGTTGCCTTCCGTTCATTCATTCCACCGTCTTCTCTTCTTACCACTCGCCATGTATACCTATGGATCATTTTGTGCCTGAAGAGGGTATTAACTACCACCAACCCCCTCCCAGCACAAATGTCCACTAAAGCACTGCCATTCTCATCCATCTCTGCAGGCACACCCCACTCACCAACCACTCCATCCACCTTCTCACTCCCTACTTTTCCATTCATATCTCCAATCAGAAACACTCTCTCATTCCTTTCAAACTTTTCCAAGCAGGCTTCCACATTTGTCCAAATCTCTTCTCTCACTCTACTTACACGATCTTGCGTCGGCGCATACACGCACACGATTGCCCACATTTGTAGTCCAACTTTCACTCTTACCCACACAATCCTTGACCCAACTGATCCATACTCTCTTACATTCTCCTAGTACTAGGGGTCACAGATGAGAATTTTGATGAATGTGGAAATTTTCACTCTATTTAATGCCAAAGATAGAATAGAGAGGATAGGAGAAAAGGAAAGAAGCAATAGAAGAAAAGAGCCTTGCAAAATTCATAGTTGAGACAGCGACAGGGACCCAAGGAGAGAGGACAGGACAGAGCAGAGTGGAGACGTGAGTGCAACATCCACCTAACAACCAGACTCCCACACACTTCGGGGTTCATTAAGGTACCCTGCTACAGCTCCTCTACACATCAAGTCCCAATCAACGTCTCCGAAGGCCCCCCGCGACAACAACAAGCAAGCAAACAGGGGGGGTGACGTACCTTAAAACTGTCATCTAAAAGTAAAAAAAATAAGCCTATTATTAGGCTAAGAAAAAATTCAATTCTCATTCAAGCAGACACACCATAGTCACACCCCTCACCAATCAGATTCCCGGAGGGATAACCAGTCTGTTAACTACCCTACTGGGTCTTCAGGCCTGACGACTGGAAATTCTTACCAGTAGGTAACCTGCACACTCACACCATACTCGTAAGGTTGTTACGTGCTGCTCAGACGCAGGTCATACAGGGGTCATGCATTCATGGATGTTATTCAGGTCAGCATAAGTGACAATATACGGGGGGATTCCTATTACAGAAGAACACTGCCTTTGTGCTTAGGATGCTTGAACTAAAAAAAAGACCATCAACTTCCACAACAGAAAAGCCATCATAGGTAGACAGTAGGTATAAAAGAAGATGGCATTCTCTTACAGCTTGGTAGAGGGTTTCCCAGCATCACTTTGATGAGTGAGAAAACCACCTGCTGCTAATACAAAATTTAATAATTCCAGGGCCATATAATCGAAAGATGATGCAAGCTTGTTTCTCCCAGCGGATCTCATAAGTCTAGCACATAGGTCATAACGTCCGTTGCAAGTGATGATGAAAACGGGAGTTGCCATAATTGCTCCTAAATGGACCTCGTAAGTTAAGCATGGGCTGAAGCTCCTTTGGAGGACTTTGTTACCCGGAAATAGTTCTCATGTATATCTGTAAACTTATTTTTCTCTAAGTAATACAGTATCTTTCTTAGTGTACTTAACAATTATATGGTGCATATTGTCTGATGTACTGCACATTGTATATAATGTTTATAGTGCACTGGCACACATGGTGTAGTGCATATGGTTTATACTGTATAAAGCAGAGTGTGCGATGCAGTGTATAGAGTCATCCTCATTTATCTGATGCTGCATTACCTGATATACATCATTTTCTGGGTGGGGGGTGGGAAGTCTGCCTATTTTTTTTTTTTTTTTTACTGCAATAACTGGCAGCAGGCATGGAAACCAAATTTTCAAATTGCCCGCCGCTCGCCGCAACTGCCCCACACAAACATGATATAAATAAGACTAGATGCCGCATCGGCCATTCTTTAGTACAGCGGCGATGCGTCTGTGCGTCTGCCATCTTGAAAGGTCAAGCACATAAGTGACGCTTGTTTTAGAGTGAATTCAGACTCTGAAAATGAATGTTTTTGTGGTGGTGGTGGTGATGGTGGTTATTGCTGTTGTGGTGGTGGATGTTGTTGTTGTGGTTGTTGTGATGGTTGTTGTTGTGATATATGTGGTTGTTTTT
The DNA here is from genome assembly GCA_018397915.1 of Birgus latro. NCBI lineage: Eukaryota > Metazoa > Arthropoda > Malacostraca > Decapoda > Coenobitidae > Birgus > Birgus latro. Next base: position 971 of record JAGKTI010033838.1, on the reverse strand, counting down.
GTGGTTGTTGTTGTTGTGATGTTTGTTGTTGTTGGTTGCTGGTGTTGTGGTTATTGTTGTGATGGCTGTTGTTGTTGTTGTTGTTGTTGTTGTGGTTGTTGTTGTTGTTGTTGTTGTGGTGGTGGTTGTTGTTGTGGTGGTGGTTTTTATGGTTCTGGTTGTTGTTGTGGTGGTGGTGGTTGTGGTGATGGT